>PVJI01016486.1:0-38218 GCA_004026765.1 Micronycteris hirsuta | reverse complement strand
CTTATTTTATAGGATATGAAATCAAACATCTATCAAAATGATGAGATATAATGTATCTACATACAGTCTTTTATCTTTCAATTACAGTTTACATTCAATAATATTTTTTATTAATTACACATGTACAGTATAGTGGCTAGACATACATACAGTCTTTATTCGACAGAACTGCCAGGAAACAGTCCCTGCGACGCTGAAATGAAAGCTCAATAACTGGCTCCAACTCATAAGGGATAAAATGTGAATTGGAAACTATCTGTTAAAAGTATATGTACCCCAGTCAAACACAATCATCTCAACTCCTAAAGCCAAATCCTCCTCTTCCTTAAACTTTCTTTCCCTTACACTATGCAATGCTATGGAGAAGTACTGTCAGACTGGAGCAGAAATTTTCCTTCCTGGTCTTCATGAAACATCCTGTTTAAACTTCATTCCAACATGGAAATCACAATCATAAAAAACTGTTTCACTTTCCGCTATGTCTCCCCTTTAAGAAAGTTAACATTAAAAAAATTCTAGGAAACTATTAGAATATCCTAAAGCAAAAAGACAAACTTGAACTACTAAGTTCAAGTCAACTGAGGACATTAGATATGTGTCTTTCAAAGCTATAGGCAAAAGACTCAACTAAAAAATTTTATATATATATTTTTATTGTTTTTATACTCCTCCTACCTTATCTACAAGTCATTATTAAAGTCTACTTTATCTTCATTAACACAGGAGAACAAGTACATCTTTGAGATACAATAAACTGATTCAAATAATTGGCTTTATAATAATTAAGTTTTGTTCATTCTGTAAGCATCCCAAATAATATAACATTTGTATTTAAGCAGTTTTATTTGGATACATAAAGCAAACAATTAAAATGTTCATTATGTAGAAGATAACAGCTTACTCTCTCAACAAGATATTGAATTAGTATAGCAGAACATGAACTTCCACTATTAAAAAGTCTACCAGGATGTCTGGAAAGCAAAGCTGCACAGAGTCCTGTGGGTCTCACTGCACCTGTCACAGCTGGCACTCGGGGCAGCAAGGAGCCGAGGTGTGCATGGCTCTCTGTTCTAACAGTGGTTTATATGCAAACCCCTCAATAAAAAACTACCAGAGTTTCATCTAGTTTCACATCACTGGTGTCCCCGCTACACGGCCCAGTGATGTGAAGGGCCAGTGGAACCTTCTAATGGCACCTCCAGTGCGACGGTAAGGAAGAGCTCTAATTCTCCCCATAGGAAAGGGCCGGCATTCAGCTTCCTAGCCTAGCAGCTGCTGTCCCACACAACAGCTGGCTCACAAATGGCCAGCTCTGATGAGTGAACACAAATGAGAAAAACACATCCTTCAGTCTATAGTCAGACGGAGGAAAGGCTGGGTGAGAGGCAAAGGAGGATCAAATGTGGTGGGGCATTTCCTCCAAGGAAGTAACAACCACAGCAAGAAAAAATTAATCAGAGTCACCTGGTGCCAAGCTGAAAAGGAAAAAAAAAAAAAAGCCCTCCTGTTAACACGGAGAAAAAAGAGAGTGGAGGGGAAACTACCTACCAGTTAAAGGCCTAGCCAACAAACAAACAAACTCTCTTTTCAAGGAGGAAAATGACAGAAGCAACATCATCTTCTGTGGGCCCTGCCCCAGAAATAACCAGTGTCCAGGCCATTCAGCACCTTCCCTTCTCACCTGAAGCACCAACCCCTTGTGTGAGTTACCTGACAGTTTCTGCACAGCATGGAGAGAGAGAGTCCAGAGAGCTCTGCAGACTCAAGACTATGAGTGACACGTTTCTGTGCATCAGCCAGGCGAATGTAGACTCGGTGTCATTCTCAGGCCACTTTCTACAACATTGCCAGCCACAGTATTAAAAGACTGAAGTGGCTCTTTCTTCATTTCAGATCCCTATCCAAATACTGAGTAGTCAGAGTTTACCTGACATGATCAAACAGCAGCCTCAGAAGTGACTCCTTTCATTCACCTGCGTGCTCTTCCCTTCACTAAGCACACTCACTGCCACACTGTGAACTCCATTCCCACCGTCGAGTGAGGAGGTCTTCTCCCTCCCCAGCACAACTTAGCAAGCGCAAGGATGGATCATACTATGTGTATCCTCCACAGTGCTGGGCAGTTTTAGGCACCCAGTAGGCACTAAACACTTGTTGACTAATATCTGCCCATTGCTTGCCTCCTACCTCCCGATGCTGTGGTCATCTATAAAGACCACAGATTCTATTACTCTGTAGATTTATTTTTGTTTAAATAATGAACTCCACTGAGTACTCAGATCACGAGTGAGATATAATTTTATGGCCTAGGAACAAAACGAGTGAAAAACAAGAATGACTTAATATGACTTTTAAAAGACATATAAGTCTATTATCTGCATTATCAATTGCAAATAAATTAATAGACATAAAACTCTTTAACAACTAAAAAATAAACTTCTTAGTTTAGACACTTAAGGAGGAGCATTGGGTAAACCAAGGAGCAGACATAAAAGGGTGAAAAAAGTGAATGACATAAATGTACACACGCATTATGATAGATTATGGTACATCATTACCATTTTTTAAAGATCTGGCTGCCACATTTATAGACTTTGGAATC
Organism: Micronycteris hirsuta; assembly: GCA_004026765.1. NCBI lineage: Eukaryota > Metazoa > Chordata > Mammalia > Chiroptera > Phyllostomidae > Micronycteris > Micronycteris hirsuta. Next base: position 35,616 of record PVJI01016486.1, on the reverse strand, counting down.
AGAAATACAGAGTCAAATTCTGCCTTCCACCAACTCTTGTGCGAACCTGGGCTCAGCCCCGGGCTTCTTCAAGCTTCAGTTTCCTCAAGTGCAAGATGAGGATGACAACACCTAAGTCACAGGGCAGTGCTCTCCATCAATCATTCATTCAGGGCTTCCTGAAGGGGAAGTGCTTCACACGTGTCTTTAACAGATGGGCTTTTGGCTTATCATCTTTTGGGGGGTGTGTGTTTGAGTATGTACATAAGTATATGTATGTATATTAAAAAAGGGAGATACATATATATCTCCCTTCCTCATATTTTATATTTCCAAAGGTGATATGCTACATATATTAAATAAGTTAGTATTTATATAAATATTTCTACCCACAAAAAGTTAATAAATCAGACTCTGCGATCACAAAATGCAATCACTATATCCATGGGCCAGATAAAATAAAAATAAGACCCATTTTCCTCAGAGAAAACTATCTGATAATATCAGCCCCTTCTACAAAGCTGCCCTGCTGTAGTGAAGACTCTTTCTGGAAATGAGGACAATGCAAAAACAGCTCAATCCCTTCTCATGAAAATAATTACCAGTATGACGAGTCCAAGTGCTTTTACATTCATGTTCAAGTATTATCTAGGTAAGCTCTCCTAAATACTGTCTGATGATGAGGAGCCACTGCCAAATCTGTTAAACAGACAGCGTTTCCCGCCGGCCACCTGAAACACACTGAAACGTGCTCCGGGCCAGGGGCCTGAGAATCTCTAAGTGACGGCTCCACGCAACTCATGATCAGGCAAGACGGGAATTTTCTCAGTGTTTCCCAAACTTTAAGATACAATCAACAATACAAAACTAAAAAGAGCTAAATCCTTGCTGGATTTCAATAGAATTTATTTAGGTTTACTGGAAGTAAAAGTCAACTATTGCGCCAGCTACTTTAGAGCAGAGACATTCATTCACACAGTTTGTATCCTTTTCCTCACCTTCCCCTTCCTCTCCCCACACCATTCCCAAAGTATGGACTCGGTAAGTATTTATCTTCTGAATGAATACCAGGTAAAATAAGAAATTAATAAAAGTTACCAGGAATCCTATCACAGGCTTCCAATGAAGTAAACTAAAATGAAAATGTGGTCCTAGAATGTCAGTGTTATTAAATCACCTTAGAACATAAAATCCTGAGTTTATGAATCAGGTGGTGGGGGGGGAAACCTTACATCCTTACTTTCACTAACTTCTAGTTGAAATTTAGCATCACCATCAATGATGAATGCAGAAGAAAGCCTGGGTAACATCAGCAGTATCTTTAGCTTTGTCACTCACAGAAGTCAAAAATACTTCCGTTACCATATTACAGTAGTCACAGACCTTGACATATCACTTATACTAATCAATATTTTAAAATCACAGTAGGAATTATCATATTTTGCCATGTATAATGCTTACTTCTTTGCCCAAATTGTTTTAGGGAAAAATAAGGATGCACATTATACATGAGTAGTGCCTGAAATACCTTGTATCTGTTCTTGTGTTTTATAATTATCTGTTACATAAAATTTCTTGTACCATATGTTCAAAAATAAATGGTAAAGTTCCTTTATAATACAAAAAACAAGTACCTAAATATAAATAAATAATTGAATTTAAAAATTAAAAGATTTTTCCCCCTGAAAGTTTGGCAAAATTCATGGGTGCTCATTGTACACAGGAGAGCATTATACACAGCAAAATACAGTAGATTAGATACTAATGATTACCTTAACCCCAATTTTTTTTAAAAGATTTTATTTATTTATTATTTTTTTAGAGAGAGGGTAAGGGAGGGGGAAAGAGAGGGAGAGAAACAGCAATGTATGGTTGCCTCTCACATGGCCCTCACTGGGGACCTGGCCCACAACCCAGGCATGTGCCCTGACGGGGAATCGAACCGGGACCCTCTGGTTCCCAGCCCGTGCTCAATACACTGAGCTATACCAGCCAGGGCCCAAATTCTTTTAATATTTTGAGAATGTTGTTTGTCTTTGGCTTCCTTTGCAGGCCTGCATACTTTATAATTATACCTTTAAACCACTGTTCTGAGAAGCAGTCCCTAGAATTTAAGACTGCTAAAGCACACAAAAAAGGTTAAAAAAAAACCTATCTTATAAGATTTCAGAAATTGTTCTACTAAGCAGAAAGCAAAGAGCTGTACACCTATTTTTTACATTTAAGTCCTTCTGTCAGTTCATCCTCCTTAATCCTATTCTCCATCTACTACAAATCTGAGGGTAAAACAGTCTTGGTTAACCAAGGGTTCTGGCACTTACCTACAACATTTTCAATGATGGATCTCAGAAAAAGTGTAAAATAAAACTGATTCTCAATTATTCTCTAATAACAGAATAGTCCAGGAAAATATAAAAGCTTGCTTATGAATCACTGTATTTATAGTCATGGGATGCCAGTGTTTAAAAAACAAAAACAAACCTCAGGATTTATGGTCCAAATTTCTATGCAGAATGAAATAGGGACGGCCCACCTCCTACCTCAGTGGCTATGAGTACTGGAACACTTCTGGAACCACGAGCCACTTTGGGTTATTAGGGCTCCCTACTCCTTTGGCATTAGTGAAATTCTAAACCCCTATAATTTTCTCTGCCACCTCGAAAGAATATTTTATCCCACAGATCAATTCTTCTCAAACCTTCAAGGTTTACAATCAGGGGTGTCCAACCCACGGCCCTTGGGCCACATGCAGCCCAGGATGACTATGAATGTGGCCCAACAGAAAATCCTAAATTTAGTCAAAACCTTTTTTTGCTCATCAGTTTTCATTAGTGTTTGTGTATTTAATATGTGGCTCCAGACAACTCTTCTTCTTCTGGCATGGCCCAGAGATGCCAGAAGGATGGCCAACCCTGGAGACGTTACATGAATCACCTGAAGATCCAGTCAAAGAACAGATTACGGCTGAATAAGTCCAGGGCAAGGATCTGAATTCTTCATTTCCAGCAGGCATCTAAGCGGTGCCTCTGCCGTGCACCCCTGGACTACCCCTTGAGTAGTATAGTCCTAGATTTCTTTTTATGTATAAATTACTGTCTTTTTTTTTTCCTGAAAGTCAAATGTAAAGAGACATTTTTCAAGTCCTTTATCTACCTCATCAGGTAGATGCCTGGCCTTTGCTGGCTCAATAGTCTGTTGACAGATTCCCACAGAAAGCTCTAGCATGTCCATGCTTCCAGGTTCCCATATGTAAGCACTTCTTTGAACTCCTCCCTATCAGCGCCCCTTTAGCAGTGTGAGTGTGCAGCTGCCTGTCGAGGGCCACTCACCATACCAGACCTAGATAACGACTCCAAGAAACCTTCTGTCTATCTTGCCTAATTCCCCTTCAGGCTGGATGCTCAGGTCCTATTTGGGAGTTTTACAAAATGCCTTCCCCTGCCTCCTCACTCACCTTTGGTGGTTGTCAATTTGGTCAGGTGAGAGAAACTAAATTCAACCCAGCCCACGCCGTATTACCACACCATATTTACTTAGAAGTATAAGAGTAATTTTGTCTAAAATCTGCATTTTCCCTTGAGAATTTATAGCACTAAAGCAGATCCCCTTTAGTACACCTCTGCCTAAATTAGGTCTAATAGAACATTACATAATGCTGGTGGTAAGCAGAAAAGTTACAGGCTTTCCGCATAACAGTGAATCATTCACCACGCACCTGGAGAAAGTTATTCAACTCCTGTCTGTGGTATTATAAGGTGTAACTGGATTCAAGATAGAATTTTATTATAGAATAGTTTATATATGACAAAAAAGGTTAATATTTGAGTTTTTAGTTATAGTTTCTGGGGGGGAATGGCCTGGCTTTAATCAATTTTCATAAAGTTAGCTATGGATATCAACTACACTTCTAATAAACTCCTCTTTCAATATCACTTAAAGCAAAATGATATTATAATCTGGGGGTCACATGCCAAACTCTAACATCAAAAATTAAAAAAAAAATTAAGACAATGTTTTTCCCCTTTAAAGAAGGTCCAAAATTCTTAATGATGGTTCCATGTAGACACGAATACAAGAACTTTATGGACTTGAAATTTCATATATAAAAAAGTAACAAAAGTGCCTGATTCCACATATTTTTAATATTTTCCTTAATAAAGTTTACACAAGAGTTCTCAACAGACGTGAAAAAGTTCTAACACACATAACGACAGGTTTTCATACGCAGAGCGAACTGAAAGGCTTCCAACTCGAGGTCTCAAACCTGATGGACACAACACAACACAACACTACAGTAAAATCAAAAGTAAGTTTAGATTTTTCTCTCCATGGAAAGTTTCCACACAATAACCACGGCTTCCCTGTCACCTTTACTGTATAAAAGGGTGAGACGGTAAGTGACTGAAACTTCTCTAAGTGCAGATAACGTTGCGCTCGCAAAAGAAAGCAGCTCGCATTTCTGTGCCCTGTGCTACTCTGCTGTTGAAGCCGCGCGTGTGTGTCAAACGGAACAGGAATGACTGCGCTGAGTTGGTATGACAGTAGTAAGTTTCTGGGGAAAAAACAGGACACAATACAAATCTATATTTGAAAAATAACAGTTCTTCTGCCTGGATGCCTTTTGTCTACACAAGTTAAGAAGGAATTTTAAAAAATTATATAAAAGTTATAAAAATAAATAGGTTATATATGAATAATTAAATATATTGCCAATTACAGTGGCACATTCATTTTCTAAAAAGTGAATATTTTGAAAAGGAAACCCCGCTGTTTATTTTCCCAAGGCTCTATAGTTAAAGCCTACATAACGAAGTGTATGCCTACATTCTGGGAAGGCAGAGAAGATGAATCACACCTTGAAGAAAAATAAAGCCAAGCTGTGCCAAGAAACTCATCTCCATTGGGATTAAGGCTTTACCTATTGACCTGCTCGGGATGAGGGTGGCTCCTGGAAGTGGGATTCAGTTGAGTCCTTATGAAATCATGTACGAGTGACTATTTCAGGCTGTGACTGGGGTGGGAGATACGTATATAGATCAAGAAGTGAAGGTAAAGAACTACGTATAGCATTTAAGTCAGACTTTGCCTGTAATTAATGACCCTGCTAGTCTCAGAGACCTCTCCCCTACACGTCTGCTACGTTCCTTTGAGCCTGGAGATAAGGTGCTACTCAAGACTTGGAAGACAGCATCTCCGGAAAGCCGACTAGAAAAAAAGTGGACTGGACCTTGGGACATACTCCTCACCACCCCACTGTGGTGAAGTTGGCGGGAATAAAACCGTGGATTCGTCTCATCAGAGTAAAGACAGCACCAGAAGAACAACGGACCCCCGAACCTCGAGAAGACCTGAAAGTCATCTTTTGAAAACAATGACTTATATTCTTTTCATTACTTTTATTTAACCCCATGTTATGGAGAACTTGTTACTTTCAAACGAGATTAAAATATTTGGGTATATTTAGCAAAAATGTTCTAAACATCTCTGAATTTTGTCTTGCAGAAGGAACTTATGTTGAACTTTCACTACTTACAGGTGTTTGTACTCCCCTGGAAAGCCTTTGAAATTTTGTTTCAGCATATCAATAGGAAAATAACCTACTCCGATATTTATAATTGGGGACCTGTGGTAACTCTAAAGGACAGGAAAATGTTTTCCTTAAAAGTTACTAATGTAGCCCCAGCTGTTGAATGTGCAACTTTTGTCAACTGTGCTAAAAACTGCTTTGTGCTTTATCATAGCTCATTGTTGCACACAATGGGCCCCCTTATGTGGATCTGCAGTTAAACGTACTCCTAAGCCCCCTACGAGACAGTCTAATGCAAAGATGCATGCTCAACAGCCAAATGACTGCTTCCACATGAAACCAATCTCATAGAAATAAGATAGTTTAAACTAACAGTAGGGAAATGATGGGGGGGTCAAATGTTGGAAAATTTTTAGTTTTGGATAATAGCTAATAAGCTTAGTAATCACTGTACATAAAAAAGCTATTGCTGCAGGAACTGAAGGTGTGACCCACCCTGACTCCAGGAGGCCACGAGCCGTTCCACCTTTGTGCCTCAGCTGGACTGCAAGCCATCAAGACGGTATCTGAGCCACTGTACTCCGGGCTGAGACGCCCACCGCCCAGGACACAGATGAAAGAACGCGGCAGCTTTTCATCTGATTAACTTTCCCCTGAATTCCAAAGCCCTTACCTACCCTTTTCTTCTTATAAAAAGGGTCAGTTTAAAATGGAATTTGAGACAGTCTCTTAGGGTACAAACCTACCATCTTCTCAGATTGCCAACCATCTGAATAAAGCGCCCATAAAGTTTCAAAAAAAACCCAAAAAGCCCCCACAAAGTGTATGCCTACATGTGTCAGCATTTTCACCTGGCTTTTCATAGGAGAAAATACAAAGTAAACAAGGAATGACGAGATCCTTATTCAGCATTAGCATTTTTTTGTTAATGAGAATCCTATGGGAACCCCTCCAAACTTACCCTGATCTTAACATTCCCTGCCTTAATGACCTTGGCTTCGGCCACCCCTTTTCATGACTAACACTTGGTCTTCTCATCACACAGAGTTCCCCATTTCATTAGACTTCATCTTTCATTCTCAGACGTGATTATCTCCTCTCCTTCTATGTTTTCTACCCATTTATTCCCACTGTACTTGTTCTTTAACTCTGAACTTTCTTCCTTTGGCCCTGGCCTTTCCTCGCAGCCTGTCGGCCCACTGCGGCTTCAGTTCCGCTCCTTCCTGTGATCCTGTGACCACTATCTCATCAGCATCTCCGGTTTTCTGAATCTTCTGTCCTACCACAACCACCGTGAACTAGCCAACTGGGGACCTCTTTCGTACACCATTTCCCCACTATCGTACCCAGGTTGCAGACAGCAATTAGAGAAAAACAACAACATATTCTTCTGCCATCATAACTGTATGATTTCCAGTCTCCGCTGGACTGTCAACAGCAACCCACTCATTTGTTTTTAGCAGTCTGCCTCTCTGGGTCCCCACTGCTATCCTAGTCACTCTTAGCAGACGATTTTACCCTCCATTTCCCAGAGATTTTAGGCTGCACTTTGCTTAACTCATTTGTTTACAATTGCACCACTCCTTATCTTCTTGCAGACTCCCAGTATGAGGTCACCCTCTTTATTCAAGGCTTATCCTCTTCTTCCATCATCCGTTCTTTCCTCTCTTCAAACTCACCCTTTTCTTAGGCTTTCCCACAGCCAAAGTCAAAGTTATTTCCATCCAAGCAAGCATGTCAACAACTGAAGAGCCCCTGGTAAACTCTCTGCACTGTAATATATAATAGCCACCAATTTAAATTTGTACAAGTAAATAAAGTTTAACTTCACTTCCCTTAGTCATACCTGCCATACTGAGCAGCTACCACACAGACAGAGCACGTCTAGAACACGTCATCATCATGACAAGTTCCACGGGGCAGCGCCAGCCTACACCCTCTAGTATTACTCTCCCATCTGTCCTCTTCGTGGCCAGGCTCCTTTAAATAATAGTTTACGCCCACTCTCAAATGCTTTACGGTTAACTTACCTCAGCCCTCACCTACACCCTGATTTTCACCCTAAACATCATCCAACCAAGTGTACAAGCATTTCCAGCTTAGAGAAAGGAAAAGTAGATTCCATCTCTGCCCTTTAACCCCAAAGTGCTGCTCCTCCTCCAAGTTCCCCGTGTGAAAGTCTCCAATGAGCTCTCTAGCTACCCAAGCGTGAAACTTGGGACTTATCCTCAACCCCTCGCTCACCCTCATACCTCAGAGCTGATCAGTCGCAAAGTCCTGCAGACACGACGTACTCAGTATCTGTGTCTCTTCATCTTCACTCTCAGGTCACTGTCCTAGTTTCCACTGCCTCTGGACTAAGATGCCTGAGCTTCCTGCCTCCAGTCTCAGCCCCCTATAATCTCTCTCCACACCAAGGAACAGGTTACTCTTTCCGAAATGCAAATCTACTGTGTCATTTCCTACTTTAAATCTTGCACATTAGGACAAAAATCTAGACGCCTTAGAGCAAGATACAAGGCCTTCCAAAAAATGGTCTTGGCCTAGCTTTCTCATCTCCCCACTATTACTCCCCACAAAGCCCCCAGAATAACCCATGATGTGTTAAAACACTGTGCTTGCTGAGAAAGCACAGCTTCAGAAGGACAGGTCCCCAGTTGCTCGTTCCAGCTTGCCTGGACCTCAGAGGTTCCTTCCTGTACAGAGAGACTATAGTGCTACCACGTCCTGCAGTCAAACAACTTGGAATCGCTCACGCACACCATGACCGTTCACACTGGGACCGCTATCTTCCTTTTGCGCAGGATGTCCCTTCCCTGCCCACATCCACAGTACTAATCACAATCTTCAATTTCTATAATAGAATGTCAATAGTAAACTGCTAATATTTCTAAAATGCACAGATCTGCCTTTACAGAACAACAAAAATATTCATACCACACGCCTTTATCACGCAGTAACACTTAAACATGTCTCCTAATTAGTGAGTGATAAATGTCTAGTCGGTAGTGAGGACACGGTATGTTCTATCATTGGACTGCGTTGGATTACTGGAAGCCTATATACTTGAATAATCTTAGCCTCACTGCTATGGTCTGAAGGTTTGTGTCCTCCTAAAATTCCTATGTTTATATCCTAATGCAGGAAGTGATGTGTCCGGAAGTGAGACATCTGGGAGAGGATTAGGTCATGAGGATAAAGCCTTCGTGATTGGGATTAGCGCCCTTATAAAAGTGGTGCCAGAGAACTCCCTCGTCCCCTCCCACCATGTGAGGACACAGTAAGACAGCACCGTCAGGCCTCACCAGATGCTGCGTCTGCCAGCACCCTGATCTTAGACTTCCAGCTTCCAGAAGTGAGAAATAAATTTCTGTTGTTCATACACCACCTAGTCTCTGATATTTTGTTAAAGCAGCCCAAACAGACTAAGACACTTACCAAAAAGTTAACAATCTATTATTTGTCCTAAGACATCTCAGAAATAAGTCATATCCCACATGGGAACGCAGCTCTAACATCCGTCAATACCCGTATGGAAACAGTGATGGCACATCATTCAACCCAACGGGGGGGATCGTGCCATGTCCAGTGAGCACAAGGGCAGGGTGGGCGGGCTGCGTACGTGTGAGTACGTGAGTGAACATGGGGGTAGAAGATAAGATTCCTAGTTGGAAACTCAGCTCCCCGGTGACTCTGACAGGAAGGAAGAAGTCCCTTTCAAGAAGCACTGGTACAGACCCTCACAAAATCACCATCAATAAGTCAGGCCATCCCTTACATTTATTGACACCATTATGGAAACATCAACTGGAAAGTCTACACTGGGAACAGAGCCCGTCACACCCTTCGGCATCCCGTATACGGAGTCTTGCAGGATGACTTCCAGAGTTTGATAAGATGAAAACAACTCTAAGGCAATGGTTACTCTCTACTTTTCAAGTTATGATAGCTATAAAATATATACATTTTTACCTTTGATAGGAAGTTTAGAATAGTTGAGTTTTCTATTTTTCTTCTTCCTAGTCTGAATGGTTTTTAATCTTCAACATTTATTACTTAGGGGAGTCTGGGTGAATTATTGAACTTCTCTATGCCCCCACTTCCTGCATCTATGAAGTGTGGTTGATAATATCTACAGCCTTTTAAGGTTGTTCTGAGAACTACATGAGACAACACGTGTAAAGTGGTTAGAACAGTGCCTGCTGCACTGCAAGATGTCCAGAACGATTAGCTATCAATAATCACATCTACTTTATTTTGGAATATAAAAAAGACACTTCAGATTCTTTTAAAAAGTAAGTTATAAATAAGTATGCCTGACTAAAAGCCCCAGTATAAATGTGATACTCCCATCAGGAAATAAAACCACCCCACTGTGCTCTGTATGGCTGAGATAGGTCCCTCCTGGACTACTTACACTGGGCTGGCTTCCACACTTTAAGGCATGTCCAAAATTAAATTTACTGATCTACTTGTTCTTCCAAAAGTTATCTGCCCTGACATTTAACATGCCTGAAACTCCATTCATGATATACACTGTCATCCCCCAGTTGGGTCCTTCGCCTTCTCTCTGAATGGCACCTCCATCCATCCAGAAACTCAGGCCTAATTCTTGGTGTTTGTCAGCACTCGCACCCAATCAATCATCAGATTGCTTCTCCCTCCTTCCTAAATCTCTCTTAAATAATCTGCTTGTCTGCTTTCACCACCACAACCTCAAATTCGATGCCACCTGCGTGCTTTGGGTGAGCAGTCCAGCTCAGATTCCCTCTCATTCCAGTCCCTCTAACGGCCAGCTGACCTTCGGAAAGGCAAAGCTGTTGTCTCACATCACTCTTTCAGCCCATCAGTGACTTACCGTTATTCTTAGAAAAAAGGAAGTCTCCCAAGCATAAATATATAGCCTAGATGGCCCTGCATGATCTGACTCCCATCAACACCCAGCCTCTTCCCCCAGCCTCACTGCATTATCTCCTCACTAACCACACCGGACCTCTTTCCAGTTCTCGGGGCCCCAGGGATGTGCTTCCCATGCCCCTTCACCCCGCCAAAGCCGACTACGCTTTCGGTCTCTGCTTAAGCAGCATTCTCTCCTATGAAGTCTTCCCCATCCATACCCTAAATCTTTCCTGTAGAGAAGAAATTAAAATCTAGTAACTGTGTAATTCAGTTCTTCACTCTATCTCCTTCACTAGAACATAAATGGGGACATTAATGAAGGCAGGGTCTATGTCTAAATTGTTTACTGCCAGATCCACAGTAATATACTCGTTTGCACACAGGTAGTGTTTTTTAAATTGTGGCAAAAAACACACAAATTTTAACATCTTAACCATTGTTTTAGTGTACATCAGCAGTGCTAACTCTATTCATGTTGCTGTGAAACACATTCTAGAACTTTTTCATTTTGCAAAACCAAAATTCTATATACCCACTGAAGCACAACTCTCCATTTCCCCTTCCCTCAGTCCATGGACACCACCATTCTACTTTCCGTTTCCATCAGTGTGACTGCGGATACCTCACAGAAGTGGAATCATACAGCACTTGTCTCTTTGTGACTGGCTTACTTCACTGCATATAATGTCGTCTAGGGTCATCCATGTTATAGCACGTGACAGGACTGCCTTCTTTTTTAAGGCTCAATAATATTCCATTCACCACATTTTGGTTATGTAACTCATCCAACAATGAACATTTGGGTTGCTTCTATTTCCTGGCTACTGTTAATGCTACAACGGACATGGGTGTGCAACTATCTCCTCCAGAACCCTGCTTTCAATTCTTCGGAATATATGCTGGACGTGGGATTGCTAATTCATATGGTAATTCTATTTCTAATTTTTTGAGTAACCCTGTACTGTCTTCCATAATGGCTGCACCATTACATTTTCACCATCAGTGTACAAGGGTTCCAATTTCCTTACATCCTCATCAGTACTTGCTATTTTTTTATACTTGCTATCCTCATGGATGTGAGATGATGGTACACAGGTAGAATTTAATACTTTTACTGTCTAGATATACTGAGGCTACACAGATTAAAAAGTATGGTCTCTACACTCTAGAAGTTCCGAGAGGAATGGGGAGAAAGACTGACACGCAAAACAAGTCGTGCTAAATATCTAAGTGACAGACGAAGGGAACCATCAACTCTCCTTAATGTGGAGGCAGGAGCGGCAGTGTCAAGTGGTCAAGGAAACCTCATGGAGTAGGATACTGGAGTTGGAGCTTAAGGAAAAGTAGGCATTCAGATATAAAAATGTGAAGTACATTTCAAATGTAAGGAATAATATGCTCAAGTATATACTGTATGTACCAGTAAGAATCCTTTTAGGAGGGAAATCAGTGTGGATTAAATATAGACTGTATGTGAAAGAACACAGAGAAATGAAGCTAACAAAAATAGACTGAAGTCACATAACCAAGAGCCTGCTGAACTGCATGCACTAAGAGTGTTAGATTGTACCCATTAAATGGCTTTAAGCCAGGGAGTACCAAGACTGGATATGCATCCTCGAAGCTCAGTCTAGCAACAGTGTGAAGAATGATCATAGGGACCTGGGACTAAGCAGTTAGCACAGTTAGGAGACACATAAAACAGTCAAAGTAAGAGAGGACAGGGGCCTAAAGCAAAGCAGGAACTATGAACAAAGAGAACCAGGAGAAGCAAGTTAGCAGGCAGAAAAGACAGAGCTGGGTGACTGAAAAGCAAAGAAAAGAGGTAAGAAGCAAAAGAAATATATACCTCCTCTTTAGGGGACAGACAAAATTTAAAGGGAAAATGACCAATTTGCTTTCAGACAACTGAATGCAGTGTCTAGTAGTCAGGTAAGTATTGTATATCATCAGTCTGAGAGTCAGGTGAAAGGCGAATTAGATGCAAATATTGGGAGTCATCAAAATAAATAACAGTGCATTCTGTCTGAACACCACTCTTCCTTAGGTAAATCTAGAGTTCCAAAAATAGCAGATTTCTCGCTGTAGCATATCCTGTTGCTACTAACAGAACATGTTATTCTACAGATCTGATAACACACTGCATGGTCTCCCTTTTTCACAAACACTAAATGCTGCTATGACTCTACCAACATGTAATCTCAAAAAAGTGGATAATAATGGCCAATTCCCATCACTCTCTCTTTTGCAGCCTTGAGGGCCAACGTTACATGGAAAACATTATTAAGACTACCTTATAATTTAAAGTCTAAAAAGAGCTCCTAGTTTATTTAGTCAAATGTCTAATATGTTATTACTTCTGAGGAAAGTATTCTAAATAGAGTTCTAGTAAAAATACCCACATACTATTCAGCATGCAGGCACGCAACTGAATTGTCTTTAAGTGTGGAATTAAAACACAAATTAGCTATCAAGGGCATAAAACTAAGCAAGCTGAGAAAACTTAATTCATAAGTAATTATCACCCTGATTTTATACCCTGTATTTTATTACCAAGACACATAAATACAAACATTGATGGCATGTAGATAAATAAAACTTAGAGCCTATGATCATCTACCGCCTGTTCTGTTCCGTTGACTGTGATGTGAAGGTTGGGTATCAGAGAGGAACTCCGTTCACTGCGACCAAGTGTCCGGGCATCCGCAGACAGAATGATCCAGTGAGTCTGTCCACAGCCCCAATCTACAGACTTAAAAGGGCCTCCCCTAGGGTGCAATCCTGGACAAACCCTTACTCTTCTACACTCACTAGCTTCACTAGACTTCAGTCCGATGACTCAGACAGTGACACAGAAGAGGAAAAATCCTTCCTTAATAATGAGGGAAGTGTTAGAGGCCGAATGTTTATACCCCACCCCAGCCCCACACCCCCAATGCATATAGTGAAACCTAATCTCCGATGTGAGAGCACTTGGAGGTGGGGATTTGGGGGATGATTAGGTCATGAAGACAGAACCCTCACAAATAGGATTACATAAAGGAGGCTTCAGAGAACATCCTGTCCCATCCACCACCTGAGGATACAATGAGAGGGCACTGTATAAACCAGGAAGTGGGCCCTCGCCAGACAACAAATCTGCAGGCACCTTGATCTTGAACTTCCTAGTCTCATGAACTATGAGAAATACATGTCTATTCTTTATAAGTCATCAGGGACTTTGTTAGAAAAGCCTGAACTGACTAAGACAGAAGTCTATAGGTTAAGTCTGGTTAACTGTCAGAACTGGTTAATTTTCTCTCTTTAATTTACCTATGTAACTGAAAAGCCCTGAAGTTCCCTGGGATTGTCATTAATCATTATAGAACACTCATGCTCCTGCTTAGTGTTATGGAAAATTCCTACAGCAGAAACCATCTCAAAACATTCCTGATGTCAGGCAGACTTCCACCGGATCCTGGCTGGTCAAACAGAACCACCTGAGTCAGGCCAGGTCCCGTCTCCTTTTTTGCCCCCAATTGCCCAACAAGAGGGAACACTTTCACCCCACACAGCCACTAAGGTCTATTCAGCAAAGCAAACTCTCTCAAACCTACAGACAAGTACACATGGGTCCTCTTGACATTCCTTCCATTAGGTCTCCTTTCCTGGTTTCCAGGAATGCTTAATTATTAGTATACAGGTAAATTCAAGAGCTAAAAATTCAACATAAATATGTTTGTGGACTTCCAGTCAAGATGGCAGTGTAGGCAGACATGGCTCACCTCTTCCCACTACATCAAAATTACAACTAAAATATTCAATAGCCATCACTCAGAACTGTCAGAAATTGAGTTGAATGGAAGTCTGGCAACTAGAGAATTAAAGAAACCACATCCATCCAGACTGGTAGGAGGGGCACAGACATGGAAGGGGATGGTACCACACCCATGTGTGGTGGATAAAAATTTGGGAGGGATATCTCAAAAAAGCAACAGATGGCTTCAGTGAGCCCAGGCCCAGCACTAGCAGCAGCCAGCCTAGATTCACAGCTTGGATTCACCTGGGAATCTCTAAGCCCAGGTAGCAGCCATCTCAGACTGCTTTATAGCTCAGGCAGGGTGGCCCTGGGCAAAACACAGGTAGGAGCTGATCTTGGGCTGCACCACCTGAGAAACCTTAGGGCCAGCACAACCAGTGGACAGCTACAGACCATGTCAGAGCACCAACACCCTTCTCCTACCCAGTTAATCCTCTACGGAGGCTGGAGGTTGGTGGTCAATGGTCACAGTCAGTCCTTGCAGCTGACTGGTCTGTGTAAATACTGCCCATTAATCTGCCAACAGCAAGCAAGGCTTAACTACGAGAGGAGGGCACACTCGACACACATCTCGAGTACCCAGCTTTGGTGACAGGGCAGCTGTGCCACTGGACCCGACAGGACACCTAGTGCATTATGTTACACCACCAACACATGGAGTCAAAGCAGCTCTTCCTAACACATAGAAACCAACACAGGGAGGCTGCCGAAACAAAGAAATATGGCCCAAATAAAAGAACAGATCAAAACTCCAGAAAAAGAGCCAAACGAAATGGAGATAAGCAATCTATCAGATGCAGAGTTCAAACACTGGCTACAAGGATGCTCAAGGAACTTAGTGAGGACCTCAGAAGCATAAAAACAACCCAGTTAGAAACAAAGAATACCCAATTGAAATAAAAAACAATTTACAGGGAAACTACAGTAGAGTGGATGAAGCCGAGAATCAAATCAATGGTTTAGAACATAAGGAAGTAATAAACAACCAATCAGAACAAGAAGAAGAAGAAAAAATTTTAAAAAATTGAGGAGAGTATAAGTAGCCTCTGGGACAACTTCAAGCATTCCAACATTCACATCATAGAAGTGATGGAAGGAGAACAGAAAGAGCAAGAAATAGCAAATCTATTTGAAAAAATAATGAAAGAAAACTTCCCTGATTTGTTGACGGAAATAGACATGCAAGTCCAGAAAGCACAGAGAGTCCAAAACAAAATGGATGCAAAGAGGCCCACTCCAAGACACATCATGCCAAAGTTTAAAGATAAATAGAGAATCTTAAAAGCAGCAAGAGAAAAGAAAGTACTTACAGAGGAGTTCCCAGAAGACTGTCAGCTGATTTCACTAAAGAAACTATGCAGGCTAGAAGGGATTGGCAAGAAATATTCAAAGTCATGAAAAGCAGGGACCTATAGCCAAAACCACTCTTACCTGGCAAAGCTATCATTTGGAATCAAAGGGCAGATAAAGAACTTTCCAGACAAGAAAAAACTAAAGGAATCCATCATCATCAAACTATTATCATATGAAATGGTAAAGGTTATGTCCCTTTAAGAAAAAGATCAAAACTATAAACAATAAAATGGCAAAAATACATGTCTATCAACAATTGAATCGAAAAAACAAACTAAGCAAACGAACAGAGACAGAATCATAGACATGGAGAACATTTTGATGGTTGCAGATGGGCGGAGGGTGTGGGGGAATGCGTGAAGAGGTCAGAGGATTAAGAAGTACAAATAGGTAGTTATGGAATAGCCACGGGGATGTGAAGTACAGTGTAGGAAGTGGAGTAGCCAAAGAACTTATGTGCATGACCCATGGACATGGACAATAGTGGGGGGATTGCCTGAGGGTAGAGGGGGGCAAAGGAGAAAAAAATCAAGACAACTGTAATAGCATAATCAATAAAATATATTTTAGAAAAGAAATGGAAGGAGAGAATAAACGATAAAAATTAGGGATAACAGGGTAAAAAACAAAAAAAAAACAATTTTTCAATCAGTTCTTTCAGTCTCTAATAATTAAGAAGGGATAAAATTCCATTATGTCTGCTTATAATGTAAGCGAAAGAGCAGATAAACAGAATGGCAAAAAGTTATAGGTGATTCTTCCTATACAAGTTTTCAGTACTTACCAAATTTCTATACGGAACATAATATATGTCATAATAAAAACATAAAATATGTTTTTTTAAAGCTGAATTTTGTAGTAAAGAAAAATACAGTATTTTTCTAAAACAATATAAATAAACTTGAAACTTCACTTACTTTCTGCTCAGGGCTTTCCTGAAACGAAAGTCCGAAGTAGTCCTTCTCCAAGAGGTTGAGATGTTCGCACACTTTGTCAAACAGCACTTGTCCCTTAGCACATTTCTGGGGGAAAAGAAATAATATCTTTACTTTTCAAGCACTAGAGATTCCATGAGTACTATTAATAAAGGGCATCTTATAACATTCAGTTTAAAATAATTCATTTGTTTTCTAATCTTGTGTAACTATACAAAGCATAAATTCTAAAATAAATGCATAATCTGATACTCCATGGTTTATGCTATTATATATAAATATAAAAGGATGAAAATGTAAAATGCTGAGTTAATTTATTTTTAAAACATACAAAAATAGGTCCAAACTGACTGTTAATTCCTCAATGTACCTCATGCCGTATCTATTAACAAAGGATATGGAAACTCATGTAGCCTTATTTCTCAATGCAGCCTAAAACAATTGGTCCCACCAGTACTTAGGTTTGACTGCTGTGCTGTGGTATCTGTAAAAGAATTTTTTCCTCAATACAAGCTACGCTTTTTTTTCCAAGAATGATTCAGCACTCACTCTTCAGAACAAGGTTTAAAAATATAAGGTAATGGAACTGAGACAATAAATCAGTTGCCCCTAGGACTTACCATATTTTTGCCTTAGTTTGTGTTTTGTTTTTTAATTTAAGAAGATGCTATCAACAGAGATGTAAAAGCCTTTGACAGACACAGAAGAAAAGCTCATTGTGTAATCAATGGCAAAACATAAAGTGGTAACACATTTCCAATGAAGATGCACACCCCTGGGAATGGCCAACTGCAAGGTCAGGTCACATGCCTCCCCCCCACCCTGCAGTGATGTAAGCAACCACTGGACTAAGTGGAAAATGAACAAGCCATCAGACTTTTCCATCCTCAGGATGAATGTCCTCACTCTATCCAAATGTATACTTGTTAGCTCAGGCAGCATGTGAAAGTTAAAAGGTTCCCACACACGTATCTTTAAAAATGCAGTAAGATATAAAAGACACTTTATTAACAATTTCAAATAAATACAACTGTGATAAGGAGCTTCAAAAAACAGCCTTCACAGAAACTCGATTCAAGGGCTTGTTTCTCTCCTCTAACCTTTTATCCCTCCACTTTGTGGGAGCAGGGGTAAGATATTCATGCCTGAAAGGTTTGCAAAGGAGAATCGGGGACTATTATTATTAAACCTTTTATACTAACAGTTCTTTAAAAAATAAATTAATTCAAATAGTAAAGAGGAAGAAAGCCACACAGATTATATTTCAACATAACCAGCAGTGTGCTATTCATATCACTACATATCCAGAAAATTAAATTACCAAGTACATTTAACATGTGTTTATATGTCCATGCAGTTAAAGTACATACAAATATAGTATAATAAATAAAAGTACGGGATCTGGATTTCAAATACTGAAGTTCTGAATGCATTCCATTATTTACCAGCTATATGACTAGGGACACTCAATTTGCCCACCCGTGAAAGGGAGACGATAAAATCTACCAGACAGGGCGCGGTGAGCGCTGAACAAGTTGTGATACACACAGGGGCCCAGAGCACTGTGCCTAATCAGCGCTGGCCCCTATTGTTTATTAGCTGGAGAGTTTAGAACATGAAAAGTGACTCACTTCATTTATATGAAATTTTGCTTTAAGCTCTAAAATTGAGAGGTTCTAAATTTTACTATCTGATCTGCATGCAATTATTAATCTACATAATTAAAACTGAATTTGGAGGTATTTTAAAATAATTTTATGAGAAGGTGGCTCGAATCATGACAGTTATTTCTTGAATGTGCAATAAAGCTCACTGTCGCTTCTGTATCAGAGCCTGGAGCAGACATGAGGAGATTTGGTTGCAAATAATAGTAAAGAATACGTTAAAGGTAATCAGTAAGATAAGATAGAATTTGCTTTCTCACCCATTGATTTCATTGTTCACTCCTGAATCTCCAGTGAGTAGAAGACTGCCTAGCACGACAGGAGCTAGAAAAACAAACGCCTGTATAACATACTTACATTAAATGAGGTGACGCTGCAACCACTGAGGTTCACAGTGAGGGACTACAGCTGCACTTTCAGGGCCTGCTTTGTCATTAGGAGCTTTCCTTATCTGAGAGAACAGAGGGAGCAAACTAGTGTAGCTCCTGACGCATTTATCTACTGAGATTAGCACCCACCATCCATTTATGAGGCATTAATGAGTCACAGAGGACACTTTATCTACTATAAGGAATCATCTTCTTAGTTAGAAAGATACTAAAAAGTCAATGGGAGCTTATATAAGAAGTTGACCTTTAATCAGATAATAGTTCTCAAACAAACTTACTACTTCTATGAAACCTCTGACTATAAAGACAACTACTTTCAAGTAAGCTAACTACTGACACTAAGTAGCTGCAGACGTCGTGAAGAAACGTGACAGAGTGAAAAGGAGATTCATACTACTTCATTTGGTTATAATGCTATTTGAAATTAGGGTGAAAAAGATATTTAAGACAACTGTTGTCTATAAATATATACCTCAGTTCAAAGGGAAAACACATTCTGACATTGATGTAAAGTCAATTTTTGTTAATAAATCATACTTCCTCACTGGTTCCCATTTCAAAAATAGAAACATGCTCTCATGGCCAGAATTCCCCTAAGATTAAGAGGAAAACATCCACAAAGCTCACCCCCTCCACGCAGTGCTGGGAGGGCAGGCGGCAGAGCAGGGCATCTGCGTGAGCTGGCATCAGAACCAGTCCCTCCCTCACTCAACATTCTGTAAGCGCTCTGCTGCTTACCAGGCGAATGTGACAATGGACAAACTACTTAGCTGCCCTAAAGTTAAGTGTAAAGTGAGATCACAGCTTTTTTAACAGCTCACTGTGAGGGTCAGATTAACCCAGTAAGATAGTATATGTCCAAGTGCCAAACTATGTGCCTTACTCAATCAGAGCTGAATTCCATTCCAACTGTTCTTTCACTAGCCTACATCTAACACACTGCCAAAGTATCTTCTAGATGCTCAGATTGCTTCTCTACTCTTCTCTCCTTCTCGCTCCAGGAAACAGATATTTCAAATGCTTGATAAGATCTTAACTGTGCACACAAATCATTTACGCTTCCATTCAGCATCTCCACCTTCAATGAACTCAAAGCCTGGCTGGAAAGACAAAAAAAAAAACAGTACTGTGAGACACGTGCTGAGAGATTCATGTACCAAGTGCTATGGGAACACCAAGAATGGCATGAGTATGTGAGAAAAATCATAGCTTCACCAACACTGGGACATCTGTAATGAATCTTAAAGAAGGAAATGATTTTTTTAAAGACAGAAAAACAGAATATTCAAAAGAACTTAATTTTTACTTTGGATGTTTAGAGTCTGACAGAGCCCATTTTATTCCAAAGATACTGGAGGATACAACAGAAGAAAAAAGTAACCTATCCATGATGGACGGGCCATGCAATATGGCAGACAGACACGCTGCCCTACTCTCCAATGATCACGAGGGCTTGCCAGTCTAAAAGGCTCAATACACACTGATGCAACATCTAACATGGATCGGTTCTAAGATAATGAAGAAACAACAATATGTAAGATAAACACAAGGTCTCAGGAACTTTACATTCAACTTGCCAAGAGAGAAAATAACAAGGAAGCAGCATTCCCCCCACCATCCCCAAAAAAGTACTATTAATCTACCACTTTGGACATAACTGGGTAACTTGTCCAACTGATTCAAAGACAAATGAGCAATGGCTTATGAGATAGCCTGATACAAGAGCTCTACCCAAAGACAGTGTCTTGCTCTGGGGACAAGACTACCAGGTGCAATCGCATCTTCCCACATGGAGTTTAAATACAAGACAGATATAAACACAGACTTATGTACAGACACAAACACATACAACAAGTCACAGAGCAGAGCAGTACCAACACAGAGGAAAAGACAATGAGGAGGCAGAAAGCAAAACCGGAAGGTATCAGGAAGAAGACCTGTATTTGCCAAAACATGTCCCACTGGTCTCATGAGATGTTCCACGTATCTACCATATACCCACATCCCCAGAAAGGGGAGTAGAGTGGGACACGAAAAATTCTGGTTACTGTATATAACTGCTAAGCATCAAAAGTTCTATCTGCATGTAAGATAGGTACCCTGAGAAGTTCTGTGATGAAACAAAAAACTTCTGTCCTATCATTCAACCTAATGCTTCTCAAAATTTGGCTTAAAAAAACCAACCCATTATCTTTTAAAAATGAGACATAGTCATTTAACTAAACTGAACTTTTCTTGAGACTGAGACTGATTAAATGAGATACAAAAGAATCTACCACCCCAACTGCTGGAATGTGAAACTTTCAGGGATGTTTCAGAGGGAACTGGGGGGATCCAGAACAAGTCGCCCCAAAATGTGCCTCTGTGGTTCGCAGATTGCCTGAAGCTAAAGGCAACTTTTGCTGTAGGCTCAGGAGGAACTTCATCCTTAACTGCCTAGAAGAATTTGAATTAGAGACCTTTCCCATAAAAAATTCTCAGTGATAAGATGACTTACTATGTTCAGGTGAAATGGTAAGAGAATGACTAGTAAAAAGAGTGACTAGAAATAAAAAAGGACTATAAAAAGGTTAAAAATTACATTAAAAGAATAAAAATCCACTGATACTCCAAAAGGTTTCATGATGATATAAAAAAAAAAAATCGTGAGAAGATCAACAAGGGAGGAAGAAAATAAGACAGTAGAAGATGACTTACTACTTTTAGTCTCAATTAAACATAAAAATGCCTATGGAAAAAATTTGAGACTAAGATTTTTCTTTAAAAAATTGTTATACACCTGGCTGGTGTAGCTCAGTGGATTGAGCGCGGGCTGGGAACCAGAGGGTCCCAGTTCGATTCCCAGTCAGGGCACATGCCTGGGTTGCGGGCCAGGTCCCCACTGAGGGCCATGTGAGAGGCAACCATACATTGCTGTTTCTCTCCCTCTCTTTCTCCCTCCCTTTCCCTCTCTCTAAAAATAAATAAAAATAAAATCTTAAAAAAAAAAAAAAAGTTGTTATACAGTTAGTTGCAGTAACACATGTAAAGGCCACTGCAAATTACCAAGGGTGTCCCCCAAGATACTGTCTCAGCTGACGCTCACGGTGACAAATGAGAGGGCAGCAGTCAGGTGCGGCTACTGTCTCCCCCGACGCTGCTGCGAGGCAGGAGAGGGTGTAAGTAACAAGCGGAGTGGCTGGTCTGCCTGGGCCAGCTCCTCTTCGCAAGGTCAGAAGAAAGTAAAATGATTTACTCCCAAAAACCATCTACTGAGGGGAGTACACATTAAACAAGCCCAATTCCCTCAAAAATAAATGAGTGAATGAGTGAATGAATGAAGCCACAAGGTAAGAGGGAATATAACAGAAAATTCTCTTGAATAACAGAGATGTTATTCAAGAAAAAAACTAAAACTGATCTGCTTTTGGATTAGGCTGGCTAATTGAAAAAAGCAAACAAAATAGCATATTTCTTATTTCATAAAAAAAGGTTTCAGATTATCTGGGGACACATATTAAATGCTACATATTAAATGTTCCAAGTTATTACTTTTTGTAAGTACTAATTTGCAATCAAACTTGCTTGCTCATGCTTTGACAGTAATACCACCCACTGGCTCACAACTTTTTTGCCTTCACACTGCTCTCAACACACTCTGTAAATAAGAATTCTCACCATTCGGAGGAGAGGAACAAAGGCATAACTCATAACAGAATCCAAGAACACTAGCCCTACACCTTAACAGCTGTGTAGCCTCAGACAAGTTATTGAACTTTGCCATGCCTCAGTTCTCTCTCTTTAAAGTAAATATACCCACCTTATAAAGGTGATAAGAGAATTATATAGTGTATTTTTTTTTAAGATTTTATTTACTTATTTTTAAAGAGAGGGAACAGGAGGGAGAAAGAGAGGGGGAAAAACATCAATTTGTGGTTGTCTCTCACATGCCCCCTATTGGGGACCTGGTCTGCAACCCAGGCATGTGCCCTGACTCGGAATCGGACTGGCAACCCTCTGGTTCTCAGGCCGGCACTCAATCCACTGAGCCACACCAGCCAGGGCTAAATAAACATTTTAAAGCACTTAAAATGTTTAACACATTACATAGATTCATTAAAAGGCACCTGAAATCACAGGACCTCTCTGAGCTACTCTAAAAATAATAATTGATTTTAAATATAATAAAGAATTTTCACAGTTATGTCACCCAACCTCATTTCACAAATGAGGAAAATGAGGTTACAGACTTTAGATGATCTAACTTTTCAGTCTGATTTCCTGGATTTCTTTAAAGAAATGAATTCTTATTTTTTCCTATTATCATTATTTTGATTTTTTTTCAAACAACTTAAACGGTACTGAATGAAAGCACTACAAATATACATTTGTTAAATAAGCAAAATACGCAGATATTTTGCATCAAAGGCACCAATGCATGTAGCTGTTCACTAGCTATTATAGCAATTTGGGGGTCCTGACCCAGATAAAAAAAACCTACTGATTTGCCAAGAAATACTCTAAATTTCTTTTTCACCTTCATTTCCAACTATTGAAACCCTATCTCTAAACAAATCTCTAAATACTCCTTCCCAGTGAAGCCTATTCCATTCTCCAAATATCCATCTTTCTCCTTCCTGCACTTCACATCTATGGTACTAACTCTTACACTCCACTCCTTTTGAGATT
This sequence comes from Micronycteris hirsuta, assembly GCA_004026765.1. Lineage (NCBI taxonomy): Eukaryota > Metazoa > Chordata > Mammalia > Chiroptera > Phyllostomidae > Micronycteris > Micronycteris hirsuta. The sequence continues at coordinate 12,403 of PVJI01016486.1, read as the reverse complement.
TATTATTTCTGGAGGCTGAGTTCCAGCACCTAATTGAATAACTAGCTCACCAGTAGGCCAAGATATCTGTTGGATGGAATGGCTTGGTGCCATGAAGCCAGCCAAAAAGTTGGCAGAGTTGAGTCCAGAATTCAGGCCTTGTAGCTCGCAGGCTTATGCAATCTGCTGGATCTAGCTCACGGGCTACCAACCCATAGATATTCACGGAACTAAACCAAACACACTGCCAAGTAGGTTCTGGGGGAAGAAGAGCCACAGACCCACGTTTTGTTCTCACAACTCTACATTGCACTTAACTCATCTTAGCAACACAGAGCACTTCCAAATATTTCTCGGGAATTAGTGGACTGACAGAAGCAGACAAGCAGGCCAGGGCCCACCTTTATGAAGAAAGGGAGCGTGGGGTTTCTCAGTCTACACATCGCTTCACTAAGACATCCATTTCACTGTTAATTTCCTCTTCCAATCTGAAGCATGCCTTTGCTTTGTATCCCTTGTTAGGCAGAATCTGTATAGAGTACAAACTGTGTAAATCTCTATTCTGGTAATAGAGCACCAAGTAATTAAACAATTAAAACCATAAAACTTAGTAAAACTCTCCAAGTACACTTCAAAGAAAAATCTGACTTTCTATATTTTAAATGCTGATAAGCTTTACAATCTGTTTTTCCCATCTGCCTCTCCCTAACCCCACTTATACCACTGACCAGCAATATAAAATCAATAGTTTAAAAACAAAATAACAAAAAAGTCCTTCAATCTACTTTTCAGGTATCGGATTATTTTTCCTTTAAAAGATTGCATAACACATTAGAGCTACATCCAAAGGAGAAAGAAAAAACAAGACAATTTAGATGGACTTAAAGTATAGTATTCAAAGACTGAAAGACTAGCTTTTGGGAACTTAAAAAAAAAAAAAATCTACTGCAGACCCAGCTGAAGAAAGGGAGGCTGGAATCTGAGACGCTGAGCAAAGTCCCCCGTGCCTGTGCTGTTATTTGTGGCATTCATTATTGAGTCCAAAACATGACATTTCTGGAGGCCTCTCAACTTGAAGGAATTTGTGCAACTGCTTACCCGGCAGATTGCAGTCAACGCCACACACCACTGGCGTTTCATAAAACACCATCACTGTCTCCGTGTAGGTTCCTCCACACTGCAGTTATTGTGTACCGAGGAGACAGGGCTGGGAAGTGCACAATGCGATCCATACATCACAGCCCTTGAACTATGTATTTTGCGCTAGTTCTAAACGACACTATGCAAATTACAAAAGGCCAACGAAAGAAAGGTATGTAAAGAGCAAACACAACAACTGATGCATTGTCATGGAGGGTGGAGGAAATCAAAGAACACTATACAGAAGGGTAAAGAGTGTCCAAATAGTCTAAGGCCGTCATTTATCAGACCGTTCTTGTCCTACCAATCTGCATGAGCCCTCAGTACACCTGTGTCCCAAAGTTCATTCAAACCCCAACATAAAGGAAGAAACCACATCCAATGATGTAGAGTATATGTGCTACAAATTTAATTCCAGAAATAAATAAGTCACTTACAGTAAAGGAAGATTTTAAGTAAAGTTTTCCTGGTTATTAATATGAATTAAGTCTGAAAAATTTTTTCAAATACTCCAAAAAAGATGTGTATAGATTATAAACATGTAAATATAACATATAAAATGTATATGCATGCACACACATACACGTACACACATATGTATCTTTTTTTAAGCAGTTGAAAAAATGTTTAAACTTATTTTTCATTAATGATCAGGCACATCCACTGACGGCAGAGAGACAGGGTAACATGTATTATCAAAGCTAAGTAAGCCCGTAAATTTGTTATAAATCACTACAAAGAATCAAAAAGAGAAACTTCTCTTAGGTAGTACTCCTTCCCAGCCAGGTTACAAAAGGGAACGGTGCAAAGAAACAACATCTCAGCTCATTCATTATACAACCTCTATTTCCTTTCCATTCCACAGGATTCAGAGGATTAAGCCAGAACATTGGGGAAATTTCAGTGTTGTTGACATGAAAGACATAAAATAGTATTCAACGTAGTTTTAAGTGCTCGAAATAAAAATAAAAAGGGTGTTACGAAAGCAAAAACAAACACAAGGCCAGAACAGACGGCACAATACCCTCCAGCAACTGTGCCCCGCAATAATTTTAAAGTAACGTAGCTAGAAACTTGTAGGCTCACCTTTAAAAAAATACATACCTTATTATCTCAAGGACACCCTATTAGAAGACCCTATTTCACAAGCACAGTGCTTCCTAGTCTAAACGGAGTATTCAAAGGGAATGTTTTCCCACCCTCGTCTTCCGGGTTTTGAAATGTTTTAGAATTCCTAACCAAGTACACAATTCCTACCATAAGCAACCAGTTAAGCTGTGATCACAAACAAGACAGAAGATGTTTCATCTTTATGCTATGTGGAAAATGGCAACAACAACAACAGAAATCTACTACCAATATTATTCACAAACAAACAAGCAAAATACACTGTCAACCACAAATTTAAGTCTAGTAGCTTGGTCTCTCACCACTCCCCCACCCCCAAGCAAATAAATGCTAATTTTTAGTTTTAAAAGATAAAACATTAAACTTATACTCTTTCATGTATAATCACATCCTACATTTCTAAGGTGGCTGTAGCTCTTTTTTTCCTGAAACCCTGAGGGTATCATCTGTTTTCAGGACACAGGAATTAGCTAGCTGACTAGAGGCGCACCCTCTCGAAGGAATTCTGTCTGCACTCTGCAGAACAGGCCTGCAGAAGGCTATTCCAAAAATCAGTGCCCACTCTTCTCACCAAGATGCTGACTCCAGGGCAATCCCCAAACAGAGCGCTGGAAGGGAGCCAGCTGCAGAAAGCTTCACCAAACCCCTCTGGTGATGGATCGTGAAACTGGCTAAGCAAAACACATTTGTTGGTGATACATAAATATCTGCACGCAAATCTTACACAAGGAATTATACTTATTTTTTGGCTTTAACTAAATGACAAGGAATAATAAACACCCCTAGTTCAAATACACGTCAGTTGCTCAGCTGTTTATAAAGTGTGGTCCCTGAAATGCCTTCCTTTGGTAATAAAAGTTTAATGGAATGGTATTGTAATGTATGAGGAAGGACCACCTAATCTTCATTTGCTCTAACCAAATAGCCTGCAGTTTCTCATATGCAAAATCCAACTGTATTTCTATTTCTAGAGTTTATTTTACTGGTAAAGTAAATAAATTCATCTTTGATATTCTTCTGTTTTTAACTCAACTGGTTATGACCAATGCCTCTCCAACATGAGCCTAAGTGCTTTGAACTAGGGATTGGTTTATTCAAAATTTCAATAAAAAGTACATTGTTTTTAGATCTTGTGGATTTTTTCCTTACTTGTAAAAGTACTAACTAAAGTTTATTTTTGAGTCTAAGCAAGTTCTTTATAAGGCCATTGTGAATACCAGAGGGGACCCCCCACACCAAAAAATCCATAAATATCTTCTGAAGGGTGGGGCCCTTGTACTACAGGCTTCTTCCACTAGACCCATCTGTATCAGTGCACCAGCTGGTGGTGTTGTAAGAGGCAGAGTTCCGCTTCAGAGAATTGTTTTTGAAGACTCTATCAAGGTGCTTGCCCATTTCGTGATGAGTGATTTACAAGTGCACCACTCTAAGTGTTCAGCTGTCTTCGACCAAAAATGGAATGAGCCCTAAGCCCCACCCTCCCTATTCATTCGACCTTGCCTCAGTGACTTTTTGTTTCATTTTGTTTCCACAGATGAAAAAAGTCCTCAAAGGGGAATACTCTGCCAATGTGGAAGGGGTGAAGCAAAAAACAGCATAAGCACTAAAAGGCCTCTAAATCAACAAGTTCAAAAACTGTTTTGAGCAGTGGAAAAAATGTTTCAATAGGTATATTGCATCAAATGGAGAGTACTTTGAAGGTGACTGAAGTTTAAACATGTAAGAATACATACACATATTTTTATGAATAAATTTCAGGGTTTTGGGCCTCCCCCCATATATAAGTGGTATATGTTTACATTATGGGCCTTCCAAGCCACTAAGGTATTGATAAAATATAAGAATACTGGGAATTTATCCAAGGCATAGCACTTAAGTACTTTCATCAAAAATTCAAAAAAAATTCAAGATCCTTAGAAAATCAGAGTCAGGGTTTTAAAATATAATGATAATAATTACAGCTGATACTTACCAAGCTCTTACTGTATGCTGCGGATTGCTCAAAGCAAATCACAACCAGACAAATTCAGCCACTAATTAGAGTTAGGAAACAGCTGTCAAGTGAGTGAGTGAACCCAGCCGGACACTGCATTAGACCCTCCTACAATCTAATACAGGGCATCTACTACACTCACCTTCCCGGCACTGAGGGGAAATTCCCCACCAGCCATGCTAGTATCTAAGAGGAGCTGATGGAAGAATTCACCTTGAACCTGGGAGCAGGTGCTCTGCCAGGGCATGCCTTGGCGTCAGCATGTTTCTTAGCTCTGTGTTGCACAGATGCTGAGCTTGGCATAGACCCACTAAATAAGTATCTTCAAGGGTGCCACCTGTGCAAATGTATTTTTTTAAGTTTCGTATTGGACTTTTTTCCTTAGAGCATGTTAGGTTCACAGAAAAACTGAGCAGAAGTTACAGAGATTTCCCCTGTATAACCTCTACCCCCACGCATAGCCTCCCCCATTATCAACATCCCCCACAGAGAGGTACGTGTGTCACAACTGATGAAACTACACTGATACATCATAATTACCCAAATCCCCAGTTTATATTAGGGCTCACTCTGGGTATTGTATATTCTGTGGGTTTGGACAAATATATAATGACATTATCTATCCACCATTACAGTACCATTCAGAGTAGTTTCACTGCCCTAAAAATCCTCTGTGCTCCCATGTTTTAAAAAAGCTTAACCAAGGATTCTGACCTTGAGGCAAGGCTGACACCGAGGTGAGCAAACAGATCTCTCCAGAGTTAAGACTATCTGCCCTCACACACGCCAAGTCCATCAGCGCACAGTTTTCATCTGGCTAGGCAGCTTCCTTTTCAGCCCTTGACAGTCTTGCTGGATAATACATCAATTGCTCAAATTTTCACTTAAAATCCTTTTTTTTAAAATGACTGGTTCATACAGCCCAGTAATGTAAAACTTATGTGGCAAATCTTTAATGACAACTACATTTGACACTAGCTTTGAAAAAGAAATCACCAGATACAAAAACACGAGCCAGCCTCAATGAAACTATTCTTACTTCTACTGACCAGGAGCAGTTAAAGTGCTTTTTACAACTGACCAAAGTGGAAGTCAAGTTGTAATACAGAATGATCTTAATCACTTAAATATTTACGATAATTATAAAAGAGGGAAACAGGATCTGATACAAAGAGAGAGGTCTTGAGAAGGTTTCTCAGCAACACTAATTTCTTTATACCTCACCACCTGAATTTCTGGTTCTTGAATTCAATGACAAGCAACTTATGGGCAATCTGAGAATCAAATCTATTTCATTTTGAGATATCTCAAGTTTTTTACACAAACTGATCTGAGGTAACAGTGTTTCCATTGAGCCTGACACATTTCCCAATAAAAGTTTTCCATTCTTGGCAGATGACTAACCAATTAAAGTAAAACAAAGAGAAGGTGACAACAAGGTCTGTGTTCATCTTGTGGAGGCGGGGGGTGGGGGGATGGACACACACACACACACACAACTTTTTAAGGCTTTGCTTGACCTAAAACACACAAACCATCAATTATTTCAACTATACAAGGAGAAAAACTGTCAAGCATCAGAGAGAAACATGGGATTCGCAAGCAGAAGAGTTCGGAAGTGTTTGGTGAGCGTGGCCCTGAGGCGGACCTCCCTGAAAGGCGGCCCTGTCAGCAATGTATCCGCCTGACCCCACCAAGCCACTAACCCGTTCCTCCCGCCCCCTCACAAACTGCCTTAATCTTTCATTTCCCTTGGTATTGAGGGTGAAATTCTACCGTTTATGATTCTTTAGAAAGAACAGGTTTCTTTCGAAATACAGATTGCCATTGGAAGACAACAGGTAACACTGAAGTCATTCATTCAAACTGCTGACCTACTCATTACTTAGCTGAGAGATGTAGGCAGGAAGCATAGAATTTTTTTTTTGTATTATACTACTACAAAAGAATAGCAGTCTAATACAAAAAGTAACAGTATCATTGTAGAGTTGAAACACAAAAGTCTAAGGGGTAAAAGCAACAAGAAATAGGAAAATAACATAAAAAACAGATTTAAATTGTTGGGCCTGAGTTAGGAAAGTAGGGTAGAAATTCTGTGTTTATCCACCTGCTCAGAAATTAGCACCCAGAACACAACTCAAAAAAGTACTATACAGATTTTAACAAACTGACCTAGAAATCGAATTGTTATTTGTGCATTGTTTCTATAGAAAAACATTTTCCAAACAAATCATTTGTTGACACAGGGCATGCACAGATAATCTGCTGACGAGCGGGAAATTCCCTCTGCAGTGCCTCTCTGTAGTAGGGACTCACATACCTGAGATGGGCAACTCAAAGCCCTTCCGCATTATTTCTGCCCTAAAATGCAAAATGGCATGTGACATTTATTTGAAATTCAGAATCTTTTCCAACAGAAACAATATTTTTACATGACAAAGAGTTTCAGCTGAATCATTTTTCTTTCCAGCTTCAACTCCCATCCCAAGCCTATTAGATCAATAATATATAAAACTATAAATACTAAAGTTATAGGTTTCCAACAGAACTTGGAGATGTTGTGTTGGCCAAAAAGTCCATTACATTTTTACTGCAAAATATAAGACACATTTTTCATTTTCATCAATAACTTTATTGAATATTTTTTATTTTTTTAAATTACTTTATTGTTGTTCGATTACTGTTGTCTGCATTTTCTCCCCTCCCTTTCTCCCACCCCATCCAAACCCACCTCCCTCCCTTGCTTCCATTTGGGTATTTTGATCATGTCGGCTCCCTCTCGCTACTGGCTTCCAGTTGGTAGAGGCCAGGGGCGCTGCCAAACATCTTCCTGCTCATAAGACAGCCCCACGGCAAAGAATTACTTGGCCAAAATGTCAACAGTATCTGACAACCTCCTTGAGATTCTCTTTAACTTCACAAATGACTTGACATGTTCAATCAGTCACAGCACCTTCCCCATACACTGCACAAATCTATTTTCTGTGTGTGTTGCAATTGCATTTTTACCTTTCTTGAAATAATAAAGCATAATACACTGAAAATATTGTGCATTTTCTTCCATCTTCAATATTAAAATGGCTGTGCAAAAATTCACCAATTTTGATAAGTTCTTTTTAAATACATGCTGATATGACAGCTGTCACATACAATCTAACAATTGTTTTGAACAAAGTTCAAGGCAACTAAGCACTACTAGAGCCATCGTAGGGAAAAAACTAAAACTTTTTGGCCAGTCCAACATTTTAATACTTACTGGGAAACCTAAGTAAAATCAGTACATGTGAGGGATGAAATGATCTGACTGCAGGAGACCCAGGAATGGATATGTAAAATTTTAGGGGAAAAGAGGATATGTATTTGCATCCAAATCTGCAGACCCAACTAGGCTTCTTGGAGGGAGAGGAATGAGAGTAACAAGAAGTGAAAATCAGTATCACTTTCAAGAAGGGCAACTGCCTGAAAGTACAGTTATTCTTGACCTTGTCAGATGTCCTCACCCTCCATAGTTACAGTGCATCAAAGACACCAATTACTATGTTGATATAATACTCATTGTTCTGAAGTTCATGTTAGCAAAGACGTCTTATGATTAGCACCTGGATCATTTGACAACCTTGTTGTTTTAAAGAACTAGTTGACCAATCAATTCTTCCTGGCAGTTGTCTCTCGCTATAAATTTATTTCCTGGCAGTCTAACATGTCTCTATGTTCATAGGACTGGTCGGCAACGGTCAGTTTTCCTCTGACTTACTTGAGCAAGGGGAACAAAGAGCTAATGTGCGCCCTAACTGAGGAACAGATGTGAGGACCAGCACCGTGATAAAACTCCTCCAAGTCCTATCTTACTGAAGCCCAGTTCCCTTCCCTTCTGGCATGCTACTGGCCTCCATCAGTATTGTGAGCTTATTCCGAAAAATTAAAATATTATCAAGTTTCTTTTGACGTATATTGTGATATACATCCAGACTTCAAAGCAGTAAAGAGCTCAAAGGAAATGCAATTTAAATTTGAGAACTATGAGACCAACACAGTACTTCAGTGACGACACCCACCCTCCCTCCGTCAATGACTATGACGTCAAATGATGTCACAGAAGAAACATTCTGCAAATCACTTTACAGAAATATCAACATTCGATGCATCTCCAAATTGCCACACCCAGAACAGATCCTCGCTGTTGGGAAACAAGACTGAAATCCAGCCCCGGACACAGGAGTGCGGCCTCCGGTGCTGCACGGGCTCCGACCATGGGCCTGAGGAGGCTGACTGTTCCTTAACAGCATCACCAATGCTTGTCCAGAAATGTTTCATAAGCAAAGCCACACACGTTAAGTAATAGAGAATGACCGAAACCAAGTGGATAAAAATGGAATCGTACCTATTATTTGTTCCCCCAAAAAGCACTGTAAGTGAAATGGCATTTCCATCCTTTCCTTTTCTATGACTCACCTTCACTCTGCCCAATTAAACACACATGCAAAATAAAATAGTTACCTAGGCACCTGAAGGAAACAATGAAGCAAGAAAATGAAAACTAAAAATAGTGAACAACATCCAAACAAATGACACTAACGCTACCACAACGCATTAAAAGTCTTTTTATAACAAGATATCCAAAAGGCTTTATGGCAATTTTGATATTTGCCATATTGTATTGGTCCATTTCACTTTCTCCTGGTGATAAATCATGCTCATTGTTCAAATTTTTATGGAAAAGTGGACTTCCCATTAAAAACAGAAGATTAAAATAAATACATTTAGCTCTGCTCCCTAAGGAAGCTATTCTAAAATGATGTAGCATGTGTGCAAACATACAGACTAATATTTTTCTCCTGCCACAAGGGAAAGGAGAAAGAATGCAATTGGTGTGAACACAATTTGGGAAGTAGGCTGAAAAGGACAGGCGATTTACTTCATGCATTTATATTTTGTTTTCTTTGCAACCTCGCCTATGGATGGAAGCCCACCTCTCTGTAAAGTTGAGACGGTAAGAGCTTGATTCATTTAAAACCCAACAACATACTGGCTTTTCAAGATAAAAGGATTCCTAGTTCAATTCAAGAAAAGCTGGGGTCAAATATGGCGATACTGGCCAAGCAAAAAGTGACTTCCCCTAGCAAAAGTTTACCGTACGTTTTTGAGCATGTTATCCTTGACATATAAGGAAGCAGACATTCTATTCTTTTCTTATTAACTCCAAATTCCTGCTTGGATATTACTATTTAACCACTTCCAATGAAAAATGTAATAGGCTAGGTGTTCCTCAGTTTTCCTAAATACATCATCCTTCAGAGTCCAGGAGTTCTTTCATCCTCAATGATGATGTTTACTAACTAGAGTAACGTGGCACTTCTACACTCTTGTATTATTATTATTCTTTAATTTTTTATTATTTTTTAATTGTTCATGTACAGTTTTCTGCCTTTCCCCCCCACCCCAGCTCACCCCCCCCCATTATTGTCCATGTGTCCTCTATAATTGCTCCTGCAAACCCTTCATCCTGTTCCCCTAAAATTCCTCCCCTCTCCCCTCTGGTCACCATCAGCCTGCTCTTGATTTCAATGTCTTTGGTTATACTTTGCTTGTTTGTTTCTTTTGTTGATTAGGTTCCTGTTAAAGGTGAGATCATTCGGTATTTGTCTGTCACCACCTGGCTTATTTCACTTAGCATAATGCTCTCCAGTTCCATCCATGCTGTTGCAAAGGGTACGAGCTCCTTCCTTCTTTCTGCTGCATCGAATTCCATTGTTTTGTACCATAGTTTTTTGATCCATTCATTTACTGATGGGCACCTTCCAGCACTTGGCTATTGTAAGCTGTGCTGCTATGAACAACGTAGTGCATAGGTTCTTTTGGATTGGTGTTTCAGGGTTTTTAGGATATAAGCCTAGCAGTGGAATTGCTGGGTCAAAAGGCAGATCCATTTTTAGTTTTCTGAGGAAATTCCATACTGTTTTCCATAGTGGCTTGACCAGTCTGCAATCCCACCAACAGTGCACTAGGGTTCCCATTTCTCTACAACCTCTCCAGCACTTGTCGCTTGTTGCTTTATGATGGTCATTCTCAATGGCGGTGAGGTGGTATCTCATTGTGATTTTAATTTGCATCTCTCTGATACCTAGCACTCTTGTATTATTTATCTAAAACATACACATACTTATCAATTATATTCATATTCTTATTTCATATATAAAATTGATCTCTGAAAGAAAAATTTATAGGCAACTTAAGAGGAAAAATAATATTTCATACTTTTAATCTTCTCAGCAAAGGTGGGAACCAAATCAATATTTAGAGAAAAAACTATATCCAAACACATAAGATATATTTAAATAAACAATATTTTGAAACCACATTTGTAAAATACTATACAATTATGACCTCCTTAACTTCGTGTTTTTCTTAAAAACTATATATTAGCACTAAGGGAGTTTAGCAGACACGTTATTAAAATAATTCTTAAGAAATGAAGGCTCCAACATCTTTTTGTACAACTTTTCCTATTATTCGCTTTGAATAGAAACAGTTGGCATAAATCTGTTAAAAAGTATACTCTCCTTAAAAATCTATAGAAAGTATAATCTCTTTTAAAAGACAGAGAATTGACTAATAGAAGCTAGTATTAAATATCTGGCCAGAAAAACATACCCAATTTTAAGTATCTTTAAAAATATTTCCACTTCCATTAAAACTTATTTCAAAAACCATAAGCAGAAAACTTCTGTAGGCTAGCACATTCTCTGTAAACTATTTGCCCAGAATGAATTTTGACATTTGATTCATACAGGCTTTCTGTGCTATAGAAAAATAGCTTAGTAGAGCATTCCTATTTGATTATCTTTAAATTGTTGCTAGCAAAAATATGGAAAGAGATCAATGAATATGAAAACTCAGACTAAATTTTCTCTCTATGTGAATAGATGATGCACAAAATCAGACTCCCCCTCAAAGCAGGTAAAAGGGCCTTTGCTCCAAATGAGGCACAGTTATCAGATGCAGTTCAGTTAATTGGTAGAACGCGGCATTCAACTTGAGATGCCTGTCTAAAACGTGAGCTTTAAAAAATTAAGTAATATCCCTAATCCTAACTTCTCTTTATTTCTAGTCATGACTTTTCTAACAGAGTTAATATTCATCTCTGTTGCAGAACATAATTATACAAAAATAAAAAAGCATTCTGACAGATCGTATATCAATAGTTTAGTCATTTAGCCACATTGATGAAATTTTTTGAGGAATCTACTGCTTTTTATAAATCACATTTTATTATGTTTTATTACATTCAATCCCTTTAAGGTCCAAATGCCAGCATATTGTATTACAGTACTGTAAACAGAAATGACAAATTCTGTCCACGTTTCTGGGTCACAGAGTATGCATCCTGCTGCGGAGGAGACAGACGGAACAGCCCCCCGCTTTTATGAAATAAACGAGGCTCACAGGTAGAGGCAAGATTCCCAAACCCTTGTGCCCATCAAGCCCTACACACATCTCCACAGGAACCTTAAGGGAGAAGTGAGGAATAGAAAGATGGGATCAACAAGGAGAGTATCCGGCAACATTTCCTAACACTTGAGAAATAAAAACCGTCAGTAACATCTTTAATTTGCTCAGGACAAGAGAGGACAATAGCAAGGAAAAGAGACTGGAAATAAAGTAGTAATGGAAGCAAATGGATGCTGAGCAGGACAAATGTAACCAAAGATTTCGTATGGGTTTTGTTGAATGAGAAGATTATATTTCTTTATTTTTATGAACTCTGACAAAGATTTAAAATTTTTTAATTATTATATGGAGTGAGAAAAATGTGTCTGAACAGATTCTGAAATACAAATTTATTCTGAAAATAACCTTTCCCAGTCTTACTCAACCTCCAAATAATTTTCATTCCAAGAGAAAAAATAATTCAAAGATCCAGTGCCTACTGTACTACCACCCTCAGATCACAGTGCGAAGTATTCAGACGCAAGTTATCAAGCACTTAGCTTGCCTGGCAGCATGTGTGACAAGGCCAGAAAGAGATGGATGTTGCCTTCAAAATTATATCAGGATGGTTACTCATAGTGAGAAGTCACTTTCAAGTGTCAAGTGTAATACTTTCAACATACCATTGATGCAAGGGCGAAAAAAGGCAAGCCCCCAAGTTTGAAACCAAAAGCG
>PVJI01016485.1:0-38138 GCA_004026765.1 Micronycteris hirsuta | reverse complement strand
AATTAAATAATAGGTCTGTGGTCACCTGTATTGGGTTTGATAATGTGTGTGACTTTTTCAACACAGACTTATTAAAAACACTTCCTGTCTTATACTTGGAATTAAGGAGTCTCAGGAAGAGCAAACATCTAAGTGCATTTACTATACCTTGTAATTTTTTTAAAGCTTATTATGTTGATTTTGGAATCAGAAAAAAAAATCCTCAGGGTTTTGGTTTTGTTTGTTTTAAAAAACTATTCTAAACAAGCCCATCTAGAGATATGTAGGCGTTCTTGTTGTCATCTCAGGTACGGGAATCATGTTTTAAAAAGGTTTTTGTCTCTTCCAAGGATGGTACTTTTTTAAGAGGAAATTTTTGTGCCTTCTGTTATTCAAATCTTTTTTATCCTATGCTTTTCCCCCTCTTCTTGACCATTAAACTACAGAGCAAAGAGTTAAACATCTGCCATTACCATGATAGATTTGCTTATTTCTTCGAGTCTTTTGACAAATGTATTTTTAGAGCTATTTTATTAATACATAAACTTAGAAATCCTGTAATGCTTTTGTGAATTGATACTTTTACCAACTTCTAGTGGCCCATTTATACCTCCGAATAATGGTTTGTCAAGAGTCTATTTCATGTAATATTAATATATCTATACCAAGTCTCCTTTAGTTAGTATTTGCATAGTATCTCCTGTCATTTGATTTAGGCATTTATAAACACCATTGGTTTGACATTTTAAAAGATCATATGGTGGTCTGTAAATTTTTATCTTTTAATATAATTTATATCAATTTTGAGTACAGATATATTTGAATTCTTTTTTATTATAATATTTTATAGTTTCTTTTTAATTTTACCTTTTCATGCTTCTTTTTATTTGGCTTTACTTTTTACCTTGTCTTCTTTTGGATCCAGAGTATGTTTCTCTGATTCAGTTTTCCCTCTCTTGGTTGGGCAATTATATGTCCTATTAAATACTTCTTATTTCTATTACTCCAATGGTTACCCTAGAAAGTTCTCTCCTTACTGTTTAAATTTTTAATGATGTATTATTTACATATAAAATAATGTGAATATCAGAAGTGCACATCTTACTGGTTTTCCATGAAATGAACACGCTCATGTAACTAGCATCTAGATCCAGAAACAGAATCCCCTCATGCCAAGAAGATCTCTTCATTTAACCCCGAAAATCTAATATGTTTATTTAACATAACTTAACAAGGTTGAAAATTCAGCATAGTCTTTTTGCTTCTCCAAAACAAAGATTTGCCTTTAGAATATGTTACCTCCAATCTCTTCCTGATTTCTATGCTATTGTTGTCAAGGATTTTCATTCAACATTATTTTTTAATTTCAATAATGTTCCATGACATGTTTATAATTTTCTTTGTTTACCATTCTTTCTTGCATCTTAGAATTTTCAGGCATCTTTTGTTTTTCTTTTTGAAATTTATCTTTTGAAATTTCTGTAGTTAATGTCTATTGGTAGAAATGTCTTTATTTTGTTTGTAAATTTCTTTAGTTAATCTTTTTCTCTTTCAAATTTATTTTTACTGGCTGTACAACTCTATGCTGACAGATGTTTTTGTTAGCACTTTGAAAAACTTTATTTCAGTCCTGTACCTTCTATTGTCATTGACACAGCAGCTCTCTTTGTAATTGTCATATATTTGTCTTTTTTCCTAGCTATTGAGATTTTAAAAGAAAAATATAGGATTATATAGTTACTAGGATATATTTACATATAGGTTTCTTTTTATTTATCCTGATCAGGATCAATGTACTTTCTAAATGTGAGAATTATTGTAATTTCTTCGTTAGTTCTAAAAATTTCTCAGTTATTATTTCTTCAGATATTGCTTCTTAATTTTCTTTAAAGAATTTTGATCAACATGTTAGACCTTTCATCCTATCCTTTGTTAACTGTCTCTCTGTGCTACATTTGCACATCTAGGGGTACTTTTGTTCAGCTGTATTTTTCCATTCGTAAAGTCTTATTTCAGATGTGTCTAATCTGCTGTTTTCTTCCAATGAATTCCTTCTTTTAAATATGACCATTTTCTTCAGAAGTTCATTTGATTCTTTTCTTGTTCAGTTTTAAATGTCTTTTATTTCTTTACCATATTTCCTTCTCTCTTATATCTGCACATTTATTAAACCTATTTATCTTATGTTCTGCTTCTGTTAATTCTATTATCTCCAGTCATTATCATTCTGATTATGTTGTTGTTGTTGTTGTTTTATGGTTACACATAGTATCTTGTTTCCCATATGGGTACTGATATTTGATTTGAGCTCATTTATTTTATTAATATTATTTTAATCCTTATCTGAGGATATGCTTATTAATTTTAGAGACAGAGGAAGGAAGAGAGAGAGGGAGAGAGAAACACTGATGTGAGACAGAAACATCGATCCGTTGCCTCTCATATGTGCCCTGACCTGACACCCAACCTGCAACCTATGTATTTGCCCTGACAGATCATCAAACCCATGACCTTTCCATTTACAGGTTGATGCTCCAACCAACTGAGCCACACTAGCTAGGGCAAGCTCATTTCTTTTAGAATTTCATCTCTGGGAGTGCTTTGGATATTTGAGTTAAGTTGATGGTCCTCTGAAAAGGAGCTGTTTCTACCAGCTGATTGCGGTACTACCAACCCAGGAACACTATAGTCAGGCCTTGGATTATTTCAGGGCACATGGGTTACATAAATTCTGCCTAATGATGGTAGTTTATGGCCACATATTTTTAAGCAAGTTTCTTTTAAAAATTATCATTATTTTAATTTTTTTATCATGTCTTTTATTGTTATTCTATTAAAGTTGTCCCAGGTTTTCCCCCTTTGCCCTCCTCAGCCCATCCCACCACCTGCTCCCACAGTCAATTCCCACACTGTTGTCCATGTCTGTGGGTCATTCATACATGTTCTTTTGACTATTTCCTTCCCCTTATTTCCATCATTATCCCCCTCCCCCATGTCTTCTGGTCACTGTCAGTCTGTCTCACATTTCCATGCCCGTGGTTCTATTTTGTTCAGTAATGTATTTTGTTCATTACGTTCCTTTTATAGGTGAGATCACATGGTATTTGTCTTTCACTGACTGGCTTACTTCACTTAGCATGATATTCTCCAGTTCCATCCATATTGTTGTAAAGGTAAGAGTTTCTTTCTTTTCTTTTTTCTTTCTTCCTTCCTTCCTTCTGCTTTCTTCCTTCCTTTCTTTCTTTTTTTCCTTTCTTTTTTTCTTTCTTTCTTTCTTTCTTTCTTTCTTTCTTTCTTTCTTTCTTTCTTTCTTTCTTTCTTTCTTTCTTATTTCTTTTCTACTTTCTTTCTGCTGCATAGTTATTATTATGCTCTTTCACTGCCAAGACCAAGTGGATTGGTCTTGAATGAATTACCTCCCTACCTTTTCTCAGCAAGGTTTCTTCCCCTCCCCAGGTCTATACTCAAGAGTATTTGACATCAGAGATAATCACAGAGGAGATGTTGGCACCAGCATTGCTAGCTTCTTGGATTTGACCATTTTGTTGTAATTTCTACTCTTCGAAGAATTCTCTTATTTCTTCACCAGCAAGATGCTCCATAAATTTAATTTTTTAAGTGATCCAGTATTAAATGACATATATACTATTAACTAAGATTTCTCCTAGTAGTACATGATATCACTGCTGCATTTGTAACTATGTGTATGATCAAGCAGGCTATCTCTGGCCAAGTGGAGTATAATACAGCTGAGGAACTTTCCTAAGCTATTACAAGTGAAGGATGAGAAAACTGAGATTTTAAGGGACCAGTTCCCCATTCATCATTGGTTGAAGATGATTCCAGAGATATGGACTCTGGCACTTTTGACATTCTCTGAACATGGCAAGAAGAGAGCCTGCAGGAAGAGAATCACTGGTATTTGCTTTCAAAGTATAGAGGTGAGTGCTGAGAGGCTATGGAACGGATCCTGACAGTATCTGCCATAGGACATCAGGAGGCACAAAGGTTAAGGCAAACCTGAATCTTGAAGCACTGGGCTTTGAGTCTCTTGCCCTCAGCAATCAGGATAAAAGGATGTTAAAACCAAACAGAATGGACTTTAAGAACACTAAAGCCCTGAAAAGCTGGCTGAACCATCTAATGGCATTATCTGTTTCTCAAACTCCTAGTGGGATGTAGAAATATGCAGCAGACACTGAATTATGTTCACAAGAAGGATAATGTAAAGGAGGCAAACAGTGCTACAGTAACTCGAGGACAGTGACAGGCATGGAGCCCTACCTCAAGGGCCATATTTTTGTAGAACAGAGCTGATAGTAACTGGCTGCAGATGATTGGGCCCTCTTGTAACAGAAGACTATGGCTTTCCTCTTTAAAGGTCAGAGCAGTTTGGCATCAGCAGAGATGCTTTGCTCATCCCTAGGGTAAAACCAGGTTGCAAGTCCAGGCTTCTCTGCCTCAGTTTCTCAGTCTCCATTTGTAGGAGACCTCCTCTACCTGTATCATTAACACCCAGCAATGAGCAGCAGTTAAGATTTTGACAGTACTTTCCATTTATTTTCAACCTTTTTATTTGTTTAGAGGTCTATGGGATAATTTAGGACTCATGTCACAGGGTTTATTTATAAAAGGCCAAACACAAGTGTTGATTTGGAGAATCAAAATCTTATGCTAATAAAGAAGTTACATTTTTCTAGCCTTAAACACTGTTAAATTTGCCCAATCTCCTTGATGAGAAAAGCAGCCATGTGTAGGGTCAAAGTAAAAAGCAAACTGGTGTATAAAGAATGCAAGTGACATGAGAAGCACAATTTGTATGTTGCTAATTTATGGAGATTGCCAAAACTTGGACCCAAGTTGCTATCTTTTCAAGGCTATCAGTTTCCAAGGTACTCGAGATTCTGAATGACAAAGGGATCTCTTTAGCATTCTTGAGAAAGTCAATATATTTTTCATCTTAACACAAATGGCAACACATTTTTGGTATTATGCTGTTGTTTGCTTTACTCACTTAACAAGAATTCTTGGAACTTGCCCAGATCAGTACATAGAAGGCTTCCTCATCTTCTTTGTGGCTATGTAGTTTGATATTCAATGCATAAGCCACCAGTTCCCTAATTATGGATATTTAAGAGGTTTCCGGTATTTCTTTATTAGAAATTGTGCTGCAATCTTTAACTTCAAGCACATACCATTTTACACTTGGGAAGATAAATTAGAATTAGACAGATATTGCTGAATTGAAAGATGTATGTACTTGCAATTTTAACAGTTTTTGCCAAATTTCTCTACATCAAGGTGTACCAATATCCCTTTCTACTAGCAATAGATGAAAGTTCTGATTTTCCCACATTGTGCATGCTCTCCAATTCAGTGTTGTCAGACTTATCGATCTTTTCCAATTTAACAAATGAAAAGGGGTAATTATGATTTCATACACATTTCTCTTATCATAAACAACACTGAGCGTCTTTTCCTGATGTCTAAGAGCTGTGGGCTTTAGCTTCTTTTAATTAGACTGTGACTAAGGTTGTTTTTTTACTTTTTGGTCCAGAGACTCAGTAGAATTGTTTCTGGAGCAAATTAAGGCTGACCTAGTTGGCAAAAAAAAAAATTCAGGACAGAACTAATTTGAGAGTCAAGTTCATTGAGTCTGCACATACATAAGCCACAGGTAGATACAGATGAGGATAAGATGGTGCTGAAGATGCATATTTAATGACACAGGACCTATATTTACAATACAGTATTAAAGGGAAAAAAGTAAGTTAAAAATAAAATAGTGTTATCTCCTTGTCTTTTAAAAATACAATATATGGCCCTGGCTGGTGTGGCTCAGTGGATTGGGCGCGGGCTGGGAACCAGAGGGTCCCGGTTCGGTTCCCAGTCGGGGCACATGCCTGGGTTGCGGGCCAGGTCCCCGGTGGGGGCCATGTGAGAGGCAACCATACACTGATTGCTGTTTCTCTCCCTCTCTTTCTCCCTCCCTTCCCCTCTCTCTGAAAATAAATAAAATCTTAAAAAAAATACAATATATGTCTGTAGAAAGATGATTAGAAAGATATACATATAAATTAGCAATGATCACTTCTGTATAAAAAGACATGATATTTTACTCTAATTTGTGCTTTACTATATTTTTGAATTGTTGTCAATGACTGCTACCTTAATTTTTAAGAATAATATTATATTTAAAAAATACATTCTGTCTCATTGGCAGGTGGCTGTTAAAATACACAGAGTGATGAAGAAATTGGAGTAGGACCCAGAAAACCCAATTTTTAGTCCCTGTTCTGCCATTAATAAGCTTTGAGACATTGAGCTGATAGTTTAATTTTTCTGGGCCTCAGTTTTGTCATTTGTGAAATAGGGAATAAGATAAACTTATTTTTTAAAATCTTTATACTAAATTCCTACCTTATATATTGAGATGAAACACTTTTAACTAATGCTGATTAAGTATTTTTATAGATATGTATTTGCGTTTTGAATAGTTGCACTTCATGAAATCAAGGGGATTCTATGTTTGTCTATTGTTTCTCAGGTAAATGTATAATCTGTGAACTATATTGGTGCTCAGTGCAAAACAAGCATTCACACGGAGAAATTATCTTTTCAAGGCTTATTGAAAGAGGTTACTTTGGTAACAAGAAATCAAACCCACCCACTTCATCTTAGGGATCAGAGCAAGGTTCTTTAAGTAATCATCATTTCTGTTCTTCGGGTACAAACTATGAAGAAGCCTCCGTGAGAATATTCAAATATTAGTAACAAGTACTTTTGCATTCAAAGGCATAGCACTTTGAATTATTCTTTTATCACTTCATGTGAGCAGGTTTATTCACAAAATTGGAGTGTGGGAAAGTCCTTGTGGGCATAGACATCACTCTTACTTCTTTAGTAAGAGTGATCCACCCCACAGGATCATGATAGCTACCATCTATTGACTATTTTGTATATGCTGGTACAGTACCAAGTGCTTTATTTTTGGATCATCTCTCTAGTTGTTGTTTTTTTTTTATAGCAACACAAGGTATATAGCTGGCACTTGCTGTGTAACAAACACTCCAAATTTGTTGGCCTAAAACAATAACCATTTATTTATCTCACGATTCTGTATGTTGGCAATACAGGATAGGCTAAGTCAGAAGTAGTTTCTGGTCTCATACGTGTTTGCAATCAACAGCTAAACTGTCTAGAGTCTGACTGGGTTAAGATGGCCTCATCTGGAATAGATCTCTTTTGTTCTATGTGATCTCTCATCATTCAGCAGACTAACTCGAGGTTATTTGCATCACAACTGCAAAGTTCTAAAAGTGATGAGTTTGTTCCCTAAGGTGTAAGCAATTTTCAACCTTCTGTCTGCAGTATGCTTGCTAATGTTCCATTGGCCAAAGCAAGTCACATGGCCAAGCCTAGAGCCAGTGTAGGAGAGGACTGCTTAAGGAACTGTTGTTGCAAAAACAATCTGCTGCACAAATTGTTTGATACAAGGTGCGTGGTAAAGAGTAAACTAATAAGGGCCACAGGACTAATCCTGTAGTGGTAGAGAGCAGGAAGAAGAGTGAAACACTCACTGGAGTAATCTTATCCAAGGAGTGCCGATTTCTCTAGGTCTCTGTCTAGGCCTGTTGGTCTAGTGGAAACATTAAGAACACTTTCATTTATCTTCAGAAGATTCCTAGTTTGCATGAAAGATTACTTAGATCACTCTAGCTCCTCAGCACCTTGGATAGCTTCTATCTAAGAGAGATAGAAACATCTATCTATGTAGGTGTTTCTCCCTTGGACTCTACCTGTTAACCCCACT
The DNA here is from genome assembly GCA_004026765.1 of Micronycteris hirsuta. Classification (NCBI taxonomy): domain Eukaryota; kingdom Metazoa; phylum Chordata; class Mammalia; order Chiroptera; family Phyllostomidae; genus Micronycteris; species Micronycteris hirsuta. Next base: position 30,346 of record PVJI01016485.1, on the reverse strand, counting down.
GAACAAGAATACTATTAGCTTAACAATTAGGGGAACACCTCTAGGAACATCAGACCTGTAATATGAAGTAGGATAATATGACTCCCCTCCACAACTTCATAGACAAGAAAGCTGTAAAATTAGAACCAAAGTTTCTGAGTTCGGGGGTCTTCTCTTGACAGCATTTTCACTGAGGGAAATTCCAGCTCGGAGTGCTCACTTACGTGTGATCTCTGCCTCCCCTTCATACAGTAATCAAGGATTGGCTTTAAAATAATTGCAGAACTGTACAGGACCTCTTCTCCTTTTTTTCTCTTAAGCCATGAGCACACAGTGTTCACCATATAGCTTCCCACTCACTTCACAGAATTAACAAGAGAAAACAGTGTGCCAGAGCACAACAGCAGAAAGTGACTTAAGCAGGGGTGAAGTCTGGGACAAGATTGTACTGGGCATCTTCCTGCTCTCCCTGTAGGTTCTTTGCCCACAAGCTCCCAAATCTCAAGGCCAGAGCTAACAACATTTGTCTGGGGGTGCTCAAGCCACAGGCTCCCACCTGCCCCAGGGAAACCCTGATGAATCAACCAAGAGAATGTTACCAATGAAATATTTTCAGGCTGTTGCTGAATAACTCCAACAATCCAGGGATTCCCTCCCAGGGGTTGGGGAAAGCAAAGCCAAGAGAAGCAGTTTGTTTTCAAGACACTGAGTAGGTGTCAAAAGTTACATCATTTCAGCCAATTGAAAGAAACCTCACTTTAAATTAAAACACGATTTTATACCATCAGTAATCCTACCATGGCAACAGAGGAGCCCCTGCCCCCAATAAGGCTCATTTTATTTACTCCACTACAGAGAATTTCAGAAATGAGGACTGTTTTAATGCCTGTGAATAACAGAAATCAATAAATGCAGCAGTCTCCTGCTTAGATCTGAGTTTGGAGAAGGCCTGGAACATGCTCATCCAGTCTGCTCATCCCTCAAAAATTCTGCCAACATTCTCACAGAAGACAGCTTACAGCTCGTTCCCCTGAGAACTGACCTACTTGATGCATAAGAGCTGGAGACCTCTGCCAGGATCCTCATCCAGCCCACTCATTTTATAAATGGAGATAGAGATCCAGAGATCCACCAAAATTATATTATTTGCAATTTCACCATTTTATTGCCTCTAGCAGAGAATGATTGAGATCAGAGATAAATATAAGCTCAACTGAGTCAGCAAGTAATTACTGAGCACCTATAACATATTCTCTGCTCACATCAGAGATGAGGGAAGGTTCTAGGGAGACTGCTTTTCTGTGCTTCTGCCACAGCACCATCTTCAGTTACAGTGATGTGACCTCCAAATTCCGTTATTCATAACTGTTCTACCCAACAAATATGTCTGTTATCTGCCCTCTTCTCCTATTCTATATCCCGGTACTTACCCACTGCCCTGGACCATCACATGTCAACAGCCTCTGTCCAGTCTTCCTGCCTCCATTATTGTTCCATCAAGTCATTGTTCACACTGCTGCCCAAGTGATCTCCCTGAAAACTTCTTGGGATGTGTCCCTCCTCTGGCCAAAGAACTTTACTAGCTATTTCAATCCAAACTCCTGCCTGACTATGAATTTCTCCTTGAGTGGATTTTGCTTACTTTTCCATTCCTACCTTTTAGAGTTGAGCCATAATGGGCCAATTGAGTTTCCGGACATGTGACTCCATTTCTTGTTCCCATGCCAATGTGTTGCTAGTGCTTTGGCTGGGAATCTTTCTCCCTTCATCTGCCTGGTGAGCATTTACTTAACTTTGCAGAAGGTATCTCATCTGCTATTCAGCCTTGAAGGTCAGGGAAGGCAAAGAGGCTAACCAAACCTGAGATGAGAAATATGAAAAGAGAGGCGAGGCATATACTAGAAAAAATGTGCAGTGGTGTTGCCTGTCTTTGGGTCACTTACAGAGTGGGGTCGAGAAAGCTGTCAGACCACTAAGAGGATTTTGACTAGCAAAGTGCTTGTTTAAATATGCATGGGTTCTCTCTCATTCTCCTCCTTTCTTAGTGTGTCAACATTCATCAGAGGCTACTCCAGGCTTTAAAGAAGTGATAATTGTGTGTGTGTCTGTGTGTATATGTGTGTACATGCACACAAAATCCCATAGCTTGATGACCTAGTTTCATCAACTAGAAGAAAATCCCTTGAAATACTCTGGCTTCAAAGAACACTGTATAACTATTTTCTAAAGGGCTTTATTTGACAGTGTTTATCATCGGATTCCTTAAACAACTGTGTTTTCCAGTTTCCTGGGTAGTTTCTTGCAAAGAGAAGATGAAAAAGTAATTAAAATAGGTTCCTACACAAAAGTTTTAAAAAAGGAATATTCTACTCATTGGGGTGAGGTTCTTGCCCCCAATTCTCTTCAAGAAATGCTCAGTGACACAGGGGTTCAGTCATTTTAAGAAATGTGAAACTTCCGCATTATGATCAGATGCAAGCCATTTTAGTAATTATCTTTAAGTCAATGGGGGTTTGGGAAGGGAAAGCCATACCCTCCAGAAACCTGCAATTATAAAATAAATCATCATATGTATAAATTAAATGCTTACTAAATCTTATTAATAGTTCCAGAGCTGGCTTCTTCCCTAGTGCTCTTATTTCATGAAAAAGTGTACAGTGTAGCATGTGACAGGCAGGTTGCCCCAAATTCTCCTTCTGGGAAGTGATGAAGGTAGAGATTTCTCTCTCAGGACACTGTAGTAAGGTTGACTTTCTTTTTTCCCCACAGAAGGCTAGGACTAGAGGTACATGCTGACTGTAGAGCTCATATCTACCTAACTCTGAGGCTTTCTTCTTAGTGATACTGACAGAAATAATACTTTAAATTGAGCATTTGATGATATTTAAGCATTGTGAAACTTCAGATCATCACTTAAAACTGAATAGGGCCTGGCCTCAAGAAGGAAGAGAGAACATTTATCAAAGCCAACAAGGTATGATAAGAACTGCTGCTACCTTAGGCCAGGTTTCCTAAGAAGCAGACGCTGAGATAAAAATTCACGTGCAAGTATTTTATTAAGCAAATGATCCCAAGAGAATTCAGGATGGGAGTGAAAGAGATCTGAAGTTGAAGCAGGGCCTTCATATTCATGCACCATCAGTCACTGGCTCAGGGATATACTATGAGAGGCAAATTCCAAGAAACTCATTGCTCTCTGCATGCTGACTCTGCTCCACATGGGCACTGTGCTTCCAGTAGCCCTAGGACATCCTCTGAAGACAGGTACAGTGTAGACTACTAGAAACCAAGGCAGGGCCTTCCAGAACTGGTAACAGAAGTTTCAAGGAAAATATTACACTTGACGTCTGTAATGGCTAATTTTATGTGTCAACTTGATTGGGCCACGGGGTCTCCAGATATTTGGTCAAACATTATTCTAAGTGTTTCTGTGAAAGTGTCTTTGATAAGATTAACATTTAAAAAAATTTTATATAGTAGAATTTTTAACCACAAATTATAACAAAACTGAGAAATTATTGAAAAATAAAAACATTCAGTGAGGTGGCTAGTTTCACAAATATATAATTAAAATAACTTTCCTATATTTCAGAAATAACTAAGAAATATAATAAAAATCTCTTTATAACAAAATTGTGTAGAATTTACATGAAGAAAATTAGAAAACTTTATTCAGGAATACTCTAAGAAATGAAAAGACATATTTTTGGATGGGAAATAACATGTGTAAGGTTAAAAACTTTTCCAAATAGTTTAGAGAATTAACCTATTCCAATCAAAATACCAATATAAAAATCTGAGAAACCTGAAAAGAGCAAAACTGATTAAGAATCCTTAAAATCACACACCACGTGTCCTGTGAAGATACCGAGGGTACCGCTGGTCTTGCCTCTGGGAAGACAAGTCAGAAAAGTCAGGATATCAGGATGCCAAAGAGAACAAATATCCACAACAATGAAGACAATGGAATCCTGTCTTTTAGAGGGGCAATGTGAGCTGGTCAATGGAGACATCAGTTGTAAAAATAAAACACTTTGCATGTAAGGTAATGACCACTCATTGCCAAAGTTCTGATGACTGTTTAGAGGGGAATTAAGCAAATGGCAAAGTTATTGAGCAGCCATGGATCCAAGCCAATGTCTTTCTCTTCTTTTGCAGGTTCTTGGGGTTTCCTGTCTAGTAAGTTTTCTTCTTAACTCAGTGGAGGGACAACACTCTGAAGAGCTTTCCCAGGAGCAGGGTTGGGTGGTAGGGCCTGAGGAATCTGAACTTCTTTCACATCAAGAAAAAGGCATGAGAGAGTTGTTTGAGCAATTACTAGCTGATCAAGAAACAGAAAAACAGTAGACATTTTAAAATTGTTTTGAAAAGCATTTTTGTAAAACAGTCACTTTTCACCATAAATTGCAAATGTTACTGAAACTGATTACTAGTTTAAATCATACAAATGACCGAATAAGCCTTTGTTATTCAATTGCTGTATTTTCCTACATTCCAAAGTAAATGATCACTTTCAACAGTCAAACTTCAAGTGGGTGTTCTTAGAGGGTTATATGAATTGTTAATAGAAAGCTTTGCCTTAATAAATGAGTAGTTTGGTTCTTTCAAGAAGACCACCAGTCTAGAAAAGGACCTGTGTTATTTCTCTTTTCTCAAGTGTGAATTCATATGCAGAGAAAAAATAGGTATACTTTCAGTACACAAGAGTCACTTTGTTTGCCTTGCAGGTAAGCAGTCTCTAGATTCATATTCAAAACCTTTCTAAGAGAAGGGATCTATGACCTGTATATTGTTGTATAAATTCACAAAAGAAAGCTTGTTAGTCTCCAAAACCTAGAGCCTGAGGTATAGTCCTTGAGTATGTTTATATCCCTGTGAATTTTTTAAAAAGTTGAGGTTTCAGCCAAATGGATATTTAATCCAACTTTGGCTATTATGAGGTTTTCACATATCTGTATCTTTTCAGACAGCGTGGGAATTCAGAATTCCTTATGAAACAATTCAGTTTGAAGCAAGACTGTCAGATGTTTCCCAATCTCACTTCTGCTTTTGGGTATATACAAATGGGTTTTCTCATGCCAGGTACAGTTTGACAGCTGACAAAATCTTCTCCCGCATTTTTTTTTTACAACCATATGGCCTCTAAGCCATGTGATTCTACAGATGAAGCACAAATTATTTGTTCTCTGGGAAGGTTTTCTCACATTCTGGACACTTAAATACCTTCTTCCTTTTATGGGTTCCTTCACAGCGACTCTGATTAGGATTTTGATGAAACTTATTTCCACATTCAGAATGTGAATAAAGTTTCTCTCTTATATGGATTTGCTCATGTTTACTAAGATTTGTTTTATGATAGAAGCTTTTCCTACAGTTACTGTAGTTGTAGGAGTTTTCTCCAGTGTAAGTCTTCTGGTGGGAAATAAGGTAAGAACTTTTGGTTAGCTGTTTCCCACACTGTGGATGAGTATATCATCTTCTTGTTTTCTCATTTCAGATAAGGGCAATAATATCCATATCCACAAATTTTGAGAGTTCCTCTAGTGGAATATCATTTTCAATGGTAACTAAAATATTTCTAATTTTCTTTTCCTTTGGAGTGGATGTATTTATTCTTTTTTTATTTTCACAATCTGGAGTTTGCCTGGAGACTGTAGAACAATCCATTTCATCAAAATCTGAAGAATTTTCTCTAAGGGCTTCACCCTCAGGATTACTGTCTTCAACCAGTAACATCATCTTCCCAACATTGGCTTCGTCCTTCTCCAAGGTGAGCTGTTGAGTGGGATTCAGGCTCACATATTCTTCTTGAGAGTGAAATACATTCAAATCTTCAAAGACCACCAGCTCTTTAGGCTCAGCTTTCAAACACAGAGATACTGTCTCCTGTCTATGCTGGATTACTTCTCTGGTCATAAGTTTCACTAAGGAACAAGGTTGCACATGGTTCTGAAAGTTTGAGCTTACATCTTCCATAATAACCCAAGCCTCTTTGGCTTTCTGATAGGGCTGAGCCAGCCTGGCTTCCGGAAGAAGGTGAAGAACTGCTACAGAACTAGCTGGTAGATGGTCTGGTGCCCACTAGTAACATCTTGAAGCAGGTGCTGTCCTAGTGAGGAGTTTGAAGGAGTGCTTTGGCTTTAGATCCATAAAAAACGCTTTTGCAGCCATCATGCGTTGAAATCAGTCACACACCACACTTGTTTCTGCTGTTCTGAAAGTTCTCTCTCACTAAAGGAAATCTGTCAGAAAGCTTTCAAGGCTCCACCACCCCTGGGCATTCTCTGAAGGCGGTCCAGAGACCCCAGCTCTGGCACAGGCTGGGAAAACTAGGCACCAGAAGACGAATCCTCCCCTTGCCCTTCGTAGAGTTCTCACAGGCCACCTGAGACTACTGGTGGCCTCCTCGGTCGTTGGGAGGCTGGGGCGTTTCAGCCTCTGTGACGTCATGCCCGGTGCCTGGATTCAGGGGCGGTAGCGTGGTGTCCCATAGGGAGCAGGCAGTCTGCAGTTCAGAAGGCCAGGCTCCCAGCCCCCATGAGCACTCAGGCAGAGGGAGGCTAGGCTGGAGGTCCCCGCTCTGTGGCTCTACCTGAAGATGAAAAGCAGAAGGCTGGCTGTAGTTCTCCATGATGGGCTGTAACTACACCATGGCCTCTCCTGGGTCTCCAGCTTGCTGACTCACCCAACAGATCATGTGATTTACCTGTGTTCATAACCACATAAACTAATTCCTTATAATAAATATTCCTCACCTCCCTCCCTTCCAGCCACCCTTCCTCTCTCATTTTCAATCTGAGCACACCAAATATATGTAATTGCCATTTACTGAGATGAGAAAGACTGAGAGGAACATTTTTGAGGTAGCAGGAAATCAGGAGGATGGTTTGACCATTTAGTTTGAGGTGTCTATTATTCATCTAAGTGTGTAGCTCAAGTGAGCACTATTATTTAGAGTGCAGAGTGAGGTCCAATCTGGCAATAAAATGTTACAGTCCATAGTATAAAAATGGTATTAAAGCTACCCAACTAAGTGAAATCATTAAGGGAGTAGGGTAGATAGAAAAGTTGTGCCCATGATTGTACAGAAAATAATTCAAATGGAGCAAGAGAATAGGAGCCAGACAAAGCTATAGGGAATGTCAGCCTTTAAGAAATGGGCAGGGGAGCCACATGAATGCATAAAGTCATCCAAGATCCCACATATATAAGACTAAACCTAAGAGGTATGAATATTCCAATGTGACAAAAGAAGAGTCCAAGTACCTAGAAACTATGAAAATAAAGAAGAAATAAAATGATTCATGTAGTTGAATGACAATATTAGGCTGATATGACAATGGCTACCTCTTGTCTGGTTATCTATTGTCACGTACGAAACCACTCAAAACTTATTGGCTTAAAAAACAGCATTTATTTATTTTTGTAATGAATCTGCAATTTGACTATGGCTATATTCAAGGGTAGGGGAAATGGATTCCCACTTCTTGACTGGGGCGTGGCAAAGCAGTGGAACTGGAGCTCTTGCTGGGGCCATTTATGGAAAATACAATCTGCCATACATCCTGGGGAGGCTGCCACAGTCCATGGTCTAGCTATCAGATTTGCAGACTGGGAAATCCATCACTTTGTGCCTTTTTACATCAAGATATTGATGAATTACACTACAATGAGAAAAAACTGTCATTGTTGTCAAACTGCTCATATTCTTTATGCCTTCTATATACCTTGTGAGCATGGAATCAGGGCAAAGGAATAAGGGATTTGGATGACTGACTTGAATGGCAGCAGGTAAAAATAGAGTTGATTGCCTTGGGTGGGTGGCTTAGTTGGTTGGAGCATCATCTGTATATCAAAAGGTTGTGGGTTAGTTTCCTGGTCAGGGCGCATACCTAGGTTGTGTGTTCAATCACTGGTTGGGGCACCTACAGGAGGCAACTGATCAATCACATCAAATGTTTCTCTCTCACATCAATGTTTCTCTCTCTTTCTCTCCCTCCCTCCCTCCCTCTCCTCTCTCTAAGAATATTCTTGCGTGTGGATTAAAAAATAAATAAAAATAGAATTGATCTAGGCAAAGGGATATGAATTGTGATATCCACCGACTGAGACTTCTGGGATCTCTCTCAGTGCTTCTCTTTGTCATTATTCTTTGCATAGCTTCCTTAGTTGACCAGCTTCTACCCTGATTGAAATATTTTTTCTTTGGGTATGCTAATTCACTTAGTCTCATCAGTCTAAGTTTGCTGAGGGGAGCCATTCTACTTCTGTAAGTGTAATGCCCCCCCCCCCCCTTTTTGGATTGGTCTTATGGCATATCTTTGAGAAAGCAATCTTAATTCTTTTATTTCTTACTTCTTGTGGGAGGGAGGAGTACAATTACTGACAAGAGGATCTGCAATAGTCCAGGTGAGAGATGGTGGTTTAGACAAAGGTGATGTTAAGATAGTGAGAAAATGGTTGGATTGAAATACAACTTGGTAGGGTTGTTAGGATTTGCTGGTTGATTGAATGTGGAGGAAGCAGTTCACTGAGAGGACGAAATGAACTCAGAATGGTATAGTAAATTCTCAGTACTTTGTGCACACCCTTTCATCAGCCTGGTGTACCCATTCCCAACTTGTTGTGAGTGTTGCTTGCTAATGGCTCTTAGCTGCCTCATTTTCTAAAGACTTTACCTAGTCAATGGATCCCATTTATACAGAAATGTTGGGTAGGAGGGGGAAGCTTGTCACTGACACTGGTGCAACAAAACCCAGACCCTGGCCTCACAGAGCCAATTCTCACGCCATTCATTCTCCACAGCTTTCTGTGGCATCAGGCTGAGGCTAAACTCCAGCGGAATCTAAATCTCTGCCAAGCTCTTTCTCTTGTCTTGCATAGCTTTCTTTACACCCTCACAGGTTTTTCCTGAGGGTTCTCTCACAATCCATTATATGAACAATAATCTTCATCTCAGGCTCTGCTTCTAAGAAACCCAATCTAAGACAGATGACTCTAAGGTTTTTGAATTGAGTAACAAGGTCAATAACGATAAAATTTACTAACATGAGGAACACCAGGTTTGGGGGAAACAAATGAAAAGTTCAGTTTGTATTTGTTAAGTTTAAGATGCCTATTGGACCTCCATTGGAGATACCAAGGAGGCAGTTGGATATCATTCTGGAGTTCAAAGAAGAGGTTTGAGCTATCAACCAAATAGAAGGATTAAATAAAAACATATAATTCAGTCTGGAGGATCAGGGGTCCCTTATATGAAGAGGTGATATCAATTCATGATATATAAGCAGGAATTAATAAAGCTATGAGTAGAAGAAAGATCTGTACAGGCAGTGGAAAGCAATAGGCAGACGTCTTTGAGTTGTTTCTTACTGATATCAAAAGCAAGGAAGTTTTAAGTCTTTGACACCAAATGCATTGCTTAACCTTTGTCACAATAGGAAAAATTTCTTTGAAGCTGATGAATTTGGAGGTGTTTTTCAGGCAGACTCTATTTTCACCAGTAGGCATAATTCATTAGATCATCTTATAAAAAAAAAAAAGACATGCATGTCAAAGAGTTTGCTCTTTTGTGTGAATATGTGGAGGCATTGTTCACAGGAATCAAAGAGGATTCAGAGTCAGGGCTTAAGAGACCCAGAGAGAAATAAATGATGATTTTTATTATAAAGTTACTTTAAAAAGAAATTCAACAGTGAGAGAATTAAAAGGGAGAGAAAGTGAGCAAGAAAGACAAATACAACAATCAGGTAAACACCCAGAATTGGGAGAGTGTTGATGCAGAAAACAAATGTTGACTGAGTTGGGGAGAGAATTGAGTACAGAGAGCAAACATTTACAAGATAAAATCTGGACAGAACAAATCCTAGAAGGAGAACTATTCCAGATGTAATAAACTGCCAGCCCGCCCTGAACTGGAGTCTAAGGACATGGATCTAGCCAGGAGCCAGAGAGTATCATGATAGAGAGGCTGTCTGACTCTGATCCCAACTAAAGGGCAATTAGCATGGTCATGGGCTTACTACAGAGCCCAAGAGCTCTTCTCATTTGCGGAGAAAAGGGGCTTGTTACATAAGCAGAAAGATTACACCTGGCCCTTCTCAAGGGAGAAGCTGGCTCCCCACACAAAGATGAAAAGCTCCAGGGAGGAAAAATCCTTACAGAGCACAGGGCTGTGGCCTTTCCAAATAGGACTGATGAAGAGGTTATAATCAAGTGTTCTTGCTGCACACACAAATGTTAAGATCCTGGGTTATTTTTATGTTCAGTGTAATGGCAATTAAATCCCAAAGGAAAAACAACATGTGACTCAAAGAACAGCTTAACTGCAGAGAACACACCAAAATGAAAATTGACTCAAGATTTCCTCAATCCTTTCCCTTGGCCAACAACAACAACAACAACAACAACAACAACAACAACAACAAAAACCCCTAGAGAATCAGAAGTCCGTGCCGTGCTCTGATCTGCTAGTTTGCTGTTGTAAAAGAAAGATAACAGCAAAGGAGAAATGATGGATGGCTTGTGTTTGTTCCAGTTGTGTGATCTTGGGAAGATCATTGAAGTTCTACAGAATGTTAACTTTCTCTTTTGAGCAATGCATAAGGAATATTTTATCCCTACAGTCTTTCTAGATCTAAAATGGTTGGATTCCAGAAATCATTTCACTTGGGTAATGGCACATGTCTCAGAGTCCAACCAGGGAAATCTACAGGTTCATATTAGATGGAAAATAAAGAAAGTATGTGAGCAGAGGATGTACATAGCTAGTTAAGGTGGGCTGTATTCAAAGCCCAGGCTTCATGGAGTATCTTTTCCAACATCTACTCCTCATAGACTACCTTACTTTTTTCTTTTTGATTTCTATTTTTGCTGAGACATGAGACACTTAAAAAAATTACTCTACTCATGAAAGCTTCTTATTTGTCAGTGGCCAAAAATCAATGCATAGAATAAAAATAAAACAGCAATGTCAATACTTCTTTTTTTTTCCTTGAAATCTTGGGGAGTTGAGTCAATAAGATGTATAAACACAGAAGATTCCCAGGACATTCTTTCATATGCATACACAGAATAACTCTAAAGTGCCTTTCTCATAAGTAGGTCTGAAGAAAAAGACATTTTTTTGAAATGCAAGAGGCTATTTTTTACCACCTCTTATTCCACATTATCATTTTTGTTTCTAATATTCAATGCAAAGTCAATTAAAGCACAATAAACTTGAAGAAAGCTAGTTAAAGAAGCGGGTCGACCTTCCATATGTACAAGTATATTACTTTTTCTTTTACAATTCAGCCCTGAAAATAATCAGGAAGCCCTTCAGATGTCATTTGATTTATAGGATTCCTGTGGGTTTTCTCAAGTGAAACTGTAATTAGGCTTTGATGAATAACAAAACTTCTTCTTTAAAGAATGTTCTGTCTGAGCACTTTGGGGTTTAAATTCAAAACACGCCTATGCATTTTAATAAAAATTATAATTTCTTTACTAAATTTCTAAAATAGTCTCAATAATTTCTCCTTTAATGAACAGAAAAAATTATCAGTACAGATTTTGTATCAAGTTCACTGTACTGGTTGACATTGCAGATTCATATGTTCATACTGTATTTATTTACTTTTTATGATATTATTTTTGTATTGTTATTCTAGTACAGTTGCCCCAATTTTCCCCCATTGTTCTCCCTGCCCAACCCCTCTCCCTGCTCCCAGTCAATCCCCAACCTGTTGTCCATGTCCATGGGTCATTTATACTTGATCTTTTTTTTTTTAAGATTTTATCTATTTATTTTTAGACAGAGGGGAAAGGAGGGAGAAAAGCAAATGTGTGGTTGCCTATCATGTGCCCCCAGCTGGGGACCTGGCCCACAATCCAGGCATGTGCCCTGACTAGGAATTGAACTGGCGACCCTTTGATTCTTAGGTTGGGGCTCAAGCCACATCAGCCAGGGCTTGTACTTGATCTTTAACTAGGCCTGTCCCTTCATTTCCTCCCTTATACCCCTCCTCCCTCTCCTCTGGCCCCTATCAGGTTGTTCCCTGTTTCCATGCCTCTGGCTCTATTTTGCTCGTTTATTTGTTTTATTCATTAGGTTCCTCTTATAGGTGATATCATATGGTATTTGTCTTTCACTGCCTGGCTTATTTCACTTAGCAAAATACTCTCCAGTTCCATCCATGTTGTCATGATGGGTAGGAGTTCCTTTTTTTCTTTCTGGTGCATAGTATCCTGTTGTGTAAATGTACCACAGTTTTTTGATCCACTCATTTACTGAAGAGCACTTAGACTGTTTCCAGTGCTTGGCTATTATAAATAACACTGCTATGAACATAAGGGTACATAGGTTCTTTTGAATTGGTGTTTCAGGATTCTTAGGGTATAATCCAAGCAGTGGAATCACTGGATCAAGAAGAAGTTCCATTTTTAGGTTTTTGAGGAAACTCCATGCTGTTTTCCAGAGTGGTTGCAACAGTCTGCATTCCACCAACAGTGTACTAGGGTTCCCTTCCCTTCCCACCCCCTGCATCCTCACCAGCACTTGTTGTTTGTTGATTTCTGTGTGATGGCCATTCTGACTGGTGTGGGGTGTGAGGTGGTGTCTCATTATGGTTTTAATTTTCATCTCTCTAATGGCTAGTGATGTTGAGAATCCTTTCTCATGCCTCTGGGCCCTCTGTATGTCCTCCTTGGAGAAGTGTCTGTACAGGTCCTTTGCCCATTTTTTATTTGGATTGTTTGTTTTCCTGGTATTGAGTTGTATGAGTTCTTCATATATTGTGGAGATCAAGCTGCTGTCTGAGGTATCGTTGGCAAATATGTTTTCCCATACAGTCCGTTCCCTTTTCATTTTAGTGATGTTTTCTTTAGCTGTGGAGAATATTTTAAATTTGATATAGACCTATTTGTGTATTGTTTCCTTTATTTCCCTTGCCCTAGAGGATGTATTGGCAAAAATATTGCTGTGAGGGATATCTGAAATTTTACTGCCTATGTTTTCCTCCAGTACTTTTATGGTGTCATGGCTTATGTTTAAGTCTTTTATCCATTTTGAGTTTATTCTGGTGTATGGTGTAAGTTGATGGTCTAGTTTCATTGTTTTGTATATACCTTTCCATACTGCATTTAAAGTATTGTTTTTAAAAGACTTGTAGCACATTTTGTCTCAACACAACCTCTACCAGAAAACACAACCCAGACTTTGCCTGAGAATGACCATCCCTACAGAACCTAAAACCTCTGATATTACAGAGCATAGAAGTTGTTACTCCCATTCTTACAGCAAGAAACCTTGGGACAAGCTGAAATCAATGAATTTTATTAGATCCATAAGAGCACTGAACTTGCAGAAAAAATTGACCACCTAAAATCCGGAGATAGTCACACTGGGATTGGGTTACCTGAAGCAGATGCCAAGAACATAAACTGGTTGAATAATAATTTTGATGAATTTCAGGAGGCTGAGTGTGGACTAGCAAGAAAGAGAAAGAGAGAGAGAGAGAGAGAAACTCCTGGGGCTACTGTCTTAATGGGACCCTTACATTTTTGTAGGCTACACCTATAGGAACCATACCAGTTTCTCATGGTAAAGATTTTAGAAAGACCCTGTTGTGGCTCTGGCAGGGGTGTCAAAGAGAAATTCTTGTGAAAGATGCCTAGAACTTTCTTTATAACAAATGTCTACTCTCCAGGGAGAAGCACTTGAAGAGAGCCTTGTCTCAGAACTGTGCAGGAGGACATTTCTCTCATACCATTCACCTCTAGCCTTCCTGTCTTGCTTAAGTAGGAGAAAGTCTATAAGAAGAAACAAGTGTAAAGATCATAGGCCCAAAACATAGGCTTAATATGTAACAAAGATTTAATTAGAAGATTATAGAATTCTCCTTCCTTCTACACCTTACTACCACACCAGCTGGGTCTAGTAGAATAGTGTATTACAGCTGGAAGAATTGCAAGACAGACTTCCTCTGAGGAAGCACAATCAGAGAAGTCCAAAATCAAAAGGGAAGGCAAACACAAACAAACAAAAACTAGAGGAATTTGAAGCTGCTGGCTTTATAGCTATAAGTAACATTAAACAAAGCCTAGCTCCTAGTTAGAGTAACATAAGTCTTCACACTACAGGCCTCAGTTTCTATTACCCAATATAACATGTCCATCATTCAACAAAAAACTACAAGGCTTGCCAAAACATGAGAAAGGAAGAGTCTAAAAAGACAAGGTATGCATTGGAACCAGACTTGGACATAATATAGAGTTTGGAATGATTGGCAGGAAGTTTAAAATAACTATAATTAATATATAAAGTATTGTGATGGAAATCATGGATAAGAACTGATGCAAAAATAGATTAATACTTTAAACAGAGAGATTCTAAAAAATATTCAAAAGAAAAAGCTAGAAATACGCCCTGACTGATATGACTCATTTGATTGGGTACTGGCCTGTAAACCCAAAGGTCACTGGTTTGATTCCCAGTCAGGGCACATGTCTGAGCCCCGTCCCCAGAGGGGATGTGCAGGAGGCAGACAATTGTTGTACTTCTCACTCATAGGTATTTCTCTCCCTCTTTTACCCTTCCCTTCTCCTCTCTCTAAAAATAAATAAACAAAAAGAAAAAGCTAGAAATAAAAATACTGTAGGTTTGACAATGCTGAGTGAACCTGAAGATAGATCGATACAATCTTCCCAAACTGAAAGGTAAAAAGAAAAAAATGAATGATAAAAAAGAACAGAATATTCAAGAACTGTGAAGAAATTTCAAAAGATGTAATATATATAATTGAAATATTACAAAAAAAAGAAAAATAGTGGAGCCAAAATATTTGAAGTAATACTAGCTGAGACATTTCCAAAATTAATGACATATACCAGTCCACAGGTGTAAGAAGTTTAGAGGTCATCAAGCAGAATAAATTTTAAAAAATCTCTACACTCATTTGTAAAAAAACAGTTACAAACGTGTTAAACCAAATACATCAATACAGTCATCCCTCGCTATATCGTGGTTCACTTATTGTGGCTTCACTGTATCATGGGTTTTAAATAAAAATATGTCTAATTCTGTATTGCAGAGCTTTCGCTATGTCACGGGATTTTGCAGTATATAGGTATTTATATAATATTTATGGTTTTAATTATTTTTGCCTAAAAAATTTAAAACAATATAAAAATATAAAAACTGTTAATTCAAACATTAAAAGAATATTAAACAAAATAAAATACAGTGTGTATTTCATCAACAGATGAATACCGTACTGTACACAATGGAAATGCAGCATGCCACTACCACTTGCGCAAGTTTGCCAACATGAGATTGTACACGGCACTCTATTGGCTGAAGGAATGGAAGGCGACCAACCACAGCACTGTGTTCTGTATCCTGGGAGCTTATTGGCTCAGTGACCATAGCATTGGTCTATTTGCTCTCCTGCACTGTGCCCACATGTTCAGCATCTCTCCTTGTCCACTTCACATCGACATCTGATTGCTGCACATAGTGTTACTCTGTGGCGTTGTGTTTTTGTGAAATTTTCATAAACGTTTGAATCTATTTCAAGTCCTACGATGCCACCCAAACGTTCTGCGCCTTCTAAGGCTTCTGGCAGTGAACCCAAGCACTACAGGAATATGCTTACCATCAAAGAAGAGGTGGAACTCTTGGCATGTTAAAGGAAGGCAAAAGCTACACTGCTGTAGGCCGCCATTAGGGGATCAATGAATCTACTGTTCACTACATAAAGAAAGACGAGAAGAATATTAGGTCTACAGCAACAATGACTTTTAACAAAACTGCAGAGGGTGGTCACTTCCTGCAATAAGGCCATTGTGAGGATGGAGTCTGCATTGGCCCTGTGAATAAATGACTTCAAGAAGAATATCTCACTGGATACCAACACCATCTGGATGAAGGCCAAGAAACTTTATGATAGTTTTGCAGAAAGCATGGACATTCATAATGGTGATGAGGATGAAGACGAGGACGATGATGCAGAGGCAGGACCATCGAGTGCTTCTCCGACCAGACCAACCCCATTCAGTGCCAGCAAGGGCTGGTTTGACAAATTTCAGAGATGCTATGGACTCAAGAGCATTTCTTTTTATGGAGAAGCTGCCTCTGCGGACGTCCACTCACAACCATTGACAGATGAAGACCCGACGGAGATGATGAAGTCAGCAAGTGAAGAAGAGGATGAGGAACAAGATGAACTACAGGTTGGAGAAGAGGAGGAGGTTGGCCTAACACTCGATTGTCTTGCAACCATGGTCAGAATGGCCAAAGAACTTCAGCGAGTGGCTGAAGAATGGGACCCCCAGATGCTTCATTCTTTGCACTTTGTAAATACAATCAAGAGTGGCATATCAGTTTATAAAAACCTTCTCTCTCAGAAGAAAAAGCAGTGCCAGCAACTCCCCATAACTATATTCATCACTCGGATGAAGAGATCAGTTATTCCTTTAGTGGAAATAGACATTATGGCCCAGGGAGAAGATACTGCACCACCTGATGAAGTGCCTGATGAAGTGGTGCCTTCAGAAGAACTGTAAGGCTCTTCTTGGCTGTGCAGTACATTCATCTCATCGTCATCACCTTCATTGCCATCAGTACTGCACAGCTACATAATTCATGATCTTCATTATTCAAGTTGTGTATACTTCACTGGTGAGTACCCATATAGAATTTTATATGTTGTTAAAAGTACGTAGGTTTAAGAGTGTAGAAAGTGTTTAAGAGCATATGAAGTGTTTATAAGAGTGTGGGAAAGGTTAATAAGAGAGTGGGAAAGGTTTATAGGAGTGTGGGAGGGTTTATAAAGCCTTAAAATATATAAAAATAATAAAATAAATATTTTATATTGCAAATTTTCACCTATCATGGGGGGCTCTGGAATGTAACTCCTGCAAGAGCTGAGGGATAACTGTAATCTTTTTAAATAAGTGGTCTACATACACCAACTAAATAAAATATAGAGATTGTCAGATAAAATATGGGACCTAAATATATGCTGTCTACAGAAAACCTACTTTAAATATAAGACTGAGAGGTTAAAATTAAAGGGTTGGAAAATATATACTATGATAGCATTAATCAGAAGAAAGTTGGAGTAACTATAATAATTTCAAACAAAACAGACTTCAAAACAAAGGATATTGTCAGGGATAAAGAGTGTCACTATATAGAGGTAAATGGGTAAATTCTCCAAGAAGACATAAGAATTCGAAATGTGAATGTACCTAACAATAGGATATCAAAATACATGAATCAAAAAACTGATACAAGTGAAAGATAAATAGGCAAATCTACTATTGTATTTGGATACATTAATAATATCCCTGTCAATAACTGATGGATTAAGTAGGCAGGAAATCAATAAACACATAGTTTACTTGAATATCACTATTAATCAATTTGATCTAATTGACATTTACAGAATAAAACATCCAACGGTAGTAGAATACATGTCCTTAAACTCATGTGGAAAATTCTCCAACATAAACCACATCTAAGCAATAAAATACCTTAACAAATTAAGAATTGGGTGAACAATTCTGAAACCACTGTACATGTATACTAAATTGAACAAGTAAATAGATGGCATGTGGTGGGATTAATGTTCTCACTATTATAGGAGATTATAGATAAGCAAGAGGATCAGATAAGAAGATCATGGGTTAGTGTCGGATGTCAGTATGTAATTATGTTTAGCTTAACAGAGATACAGATGGCTACAGAGAAATACTTATAGATATGTGTATATACATGGGTTAGCAAATACAAGTATATCTCTGTCAGCTGAGTGTACTTAGAAGCAATGACATCCCAGTAGCAATGAACAACTTAGTACCCAGATTTTGGTTTCTAATACCATTTTCCAGTAGAAATAATGAGGACTTCATGGATAAATGGCTGATCCTAGGACTGGGCAGGAAATATACAAAATGAGCCTGGAGCATTTTGTAGTGCAAAAAAAGCAAGTGCTAAAAAAAAACCTCAAACCATACAATGATGGGGGTATACTGATATTACATTGCAGCTAACTGAAAGATCTCTCAACAGTCAAAACTGAAAAAATTTCAGCAGCAAAATTAATAAGGTAGTATTATTGGATTGTAATTCAAACTATAAAATAAATATCCATAAGTCATACTATTATAAATAATACATAATAATAAATATATTTTCATGCAGAAAAATTATATCTAGTAATTTATGTAGATAATTTTCCTTTAGGAAGGTAAGGCATAACAGTATTCACAACAGCCAAGATATGGAAAAAACCTAAGTGTCTGTCAACAGATAAATGCACAAGGAAGATGCCCGGAAGCCATTTTATGCAGCCTGGAATAAGCCAGATAGTGAAAAACAAATACAGTATGATTTTACCTATATGTGGAATTCAAGAACAACAATTAAGAAAAAAAAAGAAAAAGTCAAACTCAGAAACAGAGCAGTAGCATGCTGGTTACCAGGATATGGGGTAGGGAGCAGATGGGGAATTATTAATCAAAGGGTACAAGCCTTCAGTTATAAGGTGAATAAATCCTGAAGATATAGTGTACAGCATGGTGCTATAGTTAATAGTACTGTGTTATACACTTGAAATTTGCTAAGAGAAAAGATCTTAAGCTTTCTTACTGCACACACACGTAACTATGTGAAGTGATACAAATGTTAACTAACCTGATTCTGGTAATCACTTCATAAGGTATATGTATATCAAATCATCACGTTGTACACTTGAAATATATACAATTTTATTTGTTATGTGTCAATAAGGCTGGAAAGAAAATAAAGATAGAGCATAATTCTGCATCCCTTTAACTGTGAATTGTGCATAGTGACTTTTGTCCAAATACTAGAGTATGGAAAGGTAGAAAAAGAAGGGTAATTTTACAGTGGAGAGTCCTTACAAAGGTACCTGTAAAAATCCCAAATTGTGAATCCTGGCCAGCAGGATTCGTATGGCCATGACTGAGTGTGTGAATAAGCTCACATGGAAACATGCAGGAATAGAGAACTGGGACCACGTGTCCCCTCCATTATGATCTTGGAGAGGCCCCAAACCGCGTGTCAACCGGCCTTTTATTGCATTTCTCAGGCACTTTACATATGAATGGTCTTCATTAACTATGCATGAACTATAGATTTACATTAGGTGGTAGACACCCAAGATAGCTCATCAAGAGGATAGATATGTAAATAGAAAGACAATAGGCTTGGGCTGAACTCAGGTCTGAGGAAGGTAGGCGTGCATTAGCATTTGTTCATTTGACCTAGTGAGAGAGAGATTTTTAGTAAGAGCAAGGTTTTATTTTAAATCTAAGGAACATGCCAGCCTGATTTCCCTGCAAGAAATTCTGCTTCCACAAACATGGGTCCTGCATGCTGGCTTTATGTTCCATGAGAGATCGTGCCCTTGTTAGATGTGAAAACATAAGGGCTACAATGTCCCACTGTGGATATAAGAATTTCCCTTAACATCTTGGGTCACTTCTGTCACATTCTATCAGTCAAAGCAGTGTCACAACCTGTCAGGAGGAGGGGAAATAAATCCCATCTCTTCATGGGAGAAATGTCAGGGGAGGAGTTGTCATTAATCTGCAACATAACACCTGTTCCCTAGATGGCTGTAAAAACGGCCATGGCTGGTCTCAACTGGCATATATCCTATGAATCAAAATAAATATTTAAAAACCCCAGACTTCTAGGGAAATCAAATTTTCTTTTAAGAACATCCTGTCAAGTAATCAAGAAAGTGTGGACAAAAATGCGGAACAATTAAAACTAACTAAAAGGATCATGGGAAAAATTGTTGCTGCCCCATCTGAAACTCATGTCCTGTTTTTGTTTTGTGTTTTGTTATATCTATACCTCACTTAGTGGCAGGAGGTTAGGATGCCTTCATGATAATAAATCTGCAGAGTAAGCTGCTTTGTCATTAGTTTTCTTGCCATACCTATGACAAAGTGTGAAGAAACTTTTCAAAATGTCCTAGAAACTTTCATTCACTGCTATGTAGAAATTTTAGGGATGTGAGCAATGTATATACAATTCCCTTCCTCTACACTTGGGAAAACTGGCCAGAGCACTAAGCCATTCTGTCTGGGGTCCCACAGTGATTTAGTGCATCGCCCAGAACCAATATCAGACAGCCGATTCAGAGTTCTGCTGTTGTCTCAGGCACTGTGAGAAAAGACAGAATCAGTTTTAACTATAGGCATGTGGAGAGCCACTAATCCTTCATTTCTCAGAAAACTACCATTGATGTCTGAAATTCTTCCCACCAGGACCCACTTGATATTACTCCTGATAAAGAGAAGTTACATTGAGTGAATGTCATTGTATGAGGGGTATAGGGAGAAATTAAAACATAAAATTACTAAGGTGTGGTATAGACCTGTTTCTTAGTCAATTCTTCCCTCTTATGTGGAAGAGCCTAGAACAATATGAAGAATGTGAGAGATGTTAAGAGGTCAGGTAATGTCAAAGGAGGACATTTACAGAAGAACAGGAAAGACTGGGAAGAGGATGACTTTTTTTTTTTTTTTTTAGCTTTTCCGTGTGGCTGAGGGCTATATTTAAAAACACATCTCTTGAGGAAATGAGAAAGAAGTACCTATCATTTTGTCTTCAGCTCAGAGTCCTGGAAGTGCCAATGGACACAAAGGTATGAGTTAGAAAAACCAAGAGAAAGAAACAATTTGAGAAATGGTTAGTTGTCAAATAAAATTTAAAAATAATTTGGGTC
Organism: Micronycteris hirsuta; assembly: GCA_004026765.1. Lineage (NCBI taxonomy): Eukaryota > Metazoa > Chordata > Mammalia > Chiroptera > Phyllostomidae > Micronycteris > Micronycteris hirsuta. The sequence continues at coordinate 9,620 of PVJI01016485.1, read as the reverse complement.
TATAGGCAGCATAACTGTTACTGTATATGTTAGACTGTATAGTGTGATTTTAAAAAATTAGCAGTGTCCTGTCTGTGTGTTTGCCTTTACGGAGAAGCTGCACGTCACAGATGTTCCCCACAGAAAGATATCAAACCTGAAACAGTACTGGCAATCAAAGACATTATACCTCACAGAATAGAAAATGCAGAAAATCACCATCTACCAGAAATGCCCTCTGATTGCCATGCTTAGTCTGCTCCTGGCCGAACTGCTGAATTTTAAAAATGTGACATTATATCATAGGTGACCCAGTTTCTTGGGAGCAGAGTGCTGGCCTGGGTTATGTGGAAGGCATAGCTAAGAAAGTCAGTTGATTCGGCTCACACGGCCATAAAATAAATGAGTATCCACTAAAGGAAAACCTCCTTTTATGAAGCATCAGCTCAGCCTCATTAACAGGAGTTCAAGATTAAGCTTTGCCAAGGCACTGTGGAGGTTAGGCATCACTTGCTTCTTGGTGACTTGGTTCCGAGTACCATTTAGATGACTCTACTTGCATACTTGACTGCCCCATAAAGACATCTAGGGACACATATCTGAGGATATCTGGGCAACATGATGTCCAGAAACCTCCTGGGTCAAACAATTTGAAAACTGTGGAACTAAGGTAGACTCGAAATATATTGACCAAATGCTATGTTTAACATACTCAATTTGATTCAGTTTAATGTAGATCTTTAGTGTACCAGTCAAGATCTAGATACACAAAGATAAGTAAAATACAGCCCAATGCCCTCAAGACATTTCCAGTGTATGGGAAGAGAGAGACAAGTAAACAGATGATTCAGAGTTCTTACGGTAATCTTTATACTAAAATGCACTTACGAGGGATGGAGGTTGGTTAGTGCTGCTAATCAAAGAGCCTTTCTGCAGAGGTGTTATTGATTGGTTTTAAAGAATAAGTGTGAGTGAGCCAGGTGTATGGGATTAAGGGGTGTCAAAGATAGTTCTGGCAGAGGGGATGTATCAGCTCACGCATCACATGGCACATATATGGAATTGCCAGTAAGGGGACAGGGCTGTTTCAGAGGATTGTGTCTATGAATGCGGCTGGAGGGCAAGCCAGAAAGGTAAGCATGCTGAAAAGTACAAACCACTGCTAAGAAGTTGGACTTTAGTATGAAAGACAGAGAAAAGTGAATCCCAAAGAAGTTAGTTCATGAAGGCAATATCAGCCAAATGAGGAAAAAGTTATGGATCTGAGACTTCAATATGACTAAAATTGTAGTATATGAGGAAGGACATTCTAGGGGTGATCCCCCCAAAACACATTTCTTTTTCTTTTTTTGGAAAATCTATGGAGCCTGTAAAAAATGAGTTTATTTTTATATGACCTTCCAATTTCTCTTCCTTCTCACAGGCTCGGCTCATGCATATGTCCTTATTTGCTTGAATATTTGCTCTTTTTTTCTGCTTACCCAATCAATTACCTCCTACCTACTTTTTCCACTAGGCATTTCCACAGATAGAAATACCCATTTTGCAATTTTAAATATGTAGCCTTATTTTATCTCAAGACTCTTACAAATATTATATTTTAACAGATGCTTCTGCTCTGGGACATCTAAAATGATAGACTTCTCTCTCTTTGATTATATTTTCCTGTAATATTTTAAATGCATTTTTATTTCAATATGAAACAAAGAAATTCTGATTTTTTTGAGCAATCCAAGATGTATTTGCTCATCATATCCTACTAATTTCGACTCCCTTTAAAAACTGGTATCAGTTATGACCACAGCATGATAGGAAAAAACTTAACCTATTACCTTTGGATTCCATAGCTTCTGGCTCCCAAGTTGATTTTTTTGTCAGTTCTGTTGGGCAGCTTCCCAAGGTAGAGAAGGGAGGGCAGTGGATCTTCAGGTGCAAAGGGAATACACAGAGCACACACGTGAAGAATGTTATGATGCTAACTCGAAACTGAAGTTACCTTAATTGGGCAACTGTTTACATGTAACTTACAAAGCAGCAATTAAACATGTTTTGTTTACAATAAGACAGAACCAGAAGAGACATACAAAGTTGAAAATTAGTAAGAAAGAGTTTGAAAGCTCTATATGCCTGTGTTTACAAAGCCATGTTTGTATACTAACTACATAGGAATTAGCTTTTCTGATTTTACAAGGCAGTGTCAGAAGGCTCAGGTATGTATGTGATTGAATCAAGTTTTCCATTTATTAGAGATACAAATTTGTGCTAGTATTTAATCACCCTAAGTCTTAATTTCCTTCCCCTTAGACTGGAAATGAAAGTAATTTATCAAAAGTATATGAGAATTCTCTCTCTCTCTTTCTCTCTCTCTTCTTCCTTCAGAAGCCCATTATGAGATAAGAATTACCTGGAGGGTGGTCCCAGGAAATCACTAGGGGAATGGGGAGTGAAATTTGAAGGGAAGGCGGTGAATACAGAAGGCATTAATGACCAGGAGAAACTGGGACCTAAATCCTGCTGGGACTTCCAGGAGACAGCAGAGAACATCCTTCAGAATTGTCTCACATGAAGGGCAAGGAAGCTGGGGTATTTGTTCACTAAGTCCTGCTTGTCATTACCTGAGGGCTGATCTCATGAGTTAAAATTCCCCTGCACATCTGGCCTGCCCAGTGCACAAACTTATCATGCTCAAAACCCCCCAAATCAGAGAGGGAAGATGGTGGCAAGATAGGTGGGAGCAGAGTCCACTTCCCCCTGCCCACTGGTGAAATACCTAGCCAAACTTCTGAGGAACAGAGCAAACAGCCAATGGTATTCCAGCATATATGAGGATTGGAGACCAGAATTATAGGGGACATTGAATGATCAGATGGTAAGGAGAGTGCTTTGGGACAATAAGGTCCCCGGGACCAGCGCGGGGACCAGGGCGGGCTACAGCCCCAGGCCTGGCACCTGCCGGGTCTGCTGCAAGATTCTTGGGAGAGAGCCAGGCTGGGCTGTGTGAGAGGCCAGGCACTTATTTGTACTGGCGGGCTTAAATAGGAAGAATTTTTCAAAAAGAAAAATAGAAAAAAGAGGCACACTGCAGCTGTTTGGGGAATTCTCTGCAGCACCTGTTCCCCTCCTATGCCCCTGCGCCCTGCAGCCCCGGGTGGGTGAGCACCCAGTGATCAACGGCCCAGGGTGACCCAACCGTGCACACTCCAGAAGCACCAGGAATGGTGCACACCTTGTGGCACCCGGCCCGGCGGCAGCTCATCTGCACCCAATCTAGGGATATTGGTGACAGTGCACACCCAGTAATCTGCAGCCTGGCGGTGGCCAGCCCACACAACTCCAGAAGCACTGGGGGCAGTGTAAACAGGTCCTCAGAGCTCACCCCTGGGGTGCCGGGAGGAAGCACCTCCCACCCAGCCCCTGTGCCTGGAGCTGTGTAGGGCAGACTGGCTCTGCAGGAGAAAAGCAGAAGCGCCCAGCAGAGGAGAGCTGCAGTCCAAAGACTTGACTCAGTGGGGGGCTAAACTACCTGGAAGGGGAGCTGAGAGTCCCTACCATCAAGGTCAGCAAAGACCAACAAGGCGGTGTGTGAGTTGCCTCTAATTGGTGCATCTCAAGGACAGTACGACTGGTGGACTAAATGCCTCAGCTGGGCACAGAAGGGCATGTGGGAACTGGGCGGGAGGCTCGACAACAGCGAAGAGTGCATCTCGGGAAGGGACAAAAGCGAAACCAATATCTTCCCATCCTGACACAGCCAGGAGACCACAAGAACAGGCCTGACCAGTTTAAAGCCAGCAGAAGGCTTTTTTTTTTTTTAATTCCTTCTTCCTCCCTTTCCTTTATTATTCCTTGTTCCTTCTTTATTTATTTTTTAAATTAAACATTTTTTCTTTTAATTCCTTCCTTCTTTCTTTTCTTCTCTCTTTTTCTTCACTCCTTCTTCCATCCTTCCTTTCCTTTTTTTATTCCTTCTCCCTTCCTATCTTCCCTTTTTTCCCCTCTTCTTTTCTCACAGGTGAGACATTAAAACCTGGAGCTGTGAAAAGACCAGAATTAGATCCAAACAGGGGTTGATCCAAAGAGGGGTCATCCCAAAAGACAGAGACAGTGAGACAAATTTCACTTTGCTACTCCAGAGGACTTGCAAGGTGGGAGTGATGAAAACCAATACACCTGCTGAAAGAGGAAATCCACCAACAAAGGAACCACCAACAGAAAACAACGTAAGAAGGTGAAGGAGGAAGTAGAACCCACACTAACCTCAATCCAGAACCAAATGGGAAATGCAACCAATTGGTGGAGAAATTCTCCACATCAAACAACTGAACAAGAGTGAGAGAAAAGCCTCAAAACCTTGTTCACACAGAAGAATCAGCTTCAACACAAACTGTCCACACCTTCACAACAGAATACAAGGCATGGTGGATGGGGTGACCCTCAGTAAACCAGCTGGTGGAAAGGACCCACCAAAGAAAAACCCAACAACAATCAAAACCCAAAGACATACAGAGAGCCAACATAAACAGCAGTCCAAGACCAGTGAGATCAGGAGATTAAGGAGACTGCACCACTGAATCTCACAGGTATTCTACCATAGAAGTTCATACCATAAGCACAGGGAATCAGAACAGATCAATTTAAAACACAGAGGCTAACAAGAAGAGTCTCACAAACGATAGGAAGACAAAGAAACAATTCCCAAATAAAAGGAAAGGAGGAAGCCCCAGAAAGAATGATAAATGAAACAGAGGAAAGTCAACTATCAGATATTGAGTTTAAGGCATTAGTTATCAGGAAGCCCAATGAGCTCACAGAGAATTACCAGAAACTACAGGGAAACTACATTGAATTCACTGCAAACTATATCAACATGAAAAAGGAGATAGAAACTATCCACAAGGGCCAAGAGGAAATGAAAAATACAATTTCTGAACTGAAGAACACAATAGAAGGAATCAAAAGCAGGCTTGATGAAGCAGAGACTGGATCAGCAAGCTAGAAGACAAGGTAGAAAATAACTCTCAGAAAGAGCAAGAAAAGGAAAAGAGGCTCAGAAAGAATGAAGAGGGATTAAGGGAAATTCAGGACAATATGAAACATAATAATATCCGTATAATAGGGATACCAGAAGGAGAAGAAGAGCAAGGGATAGAAACCTGGTTGAAAAGTAATGATGGAAAACTTCCCTAATCTGATGAGAGAAGAAGTCACACAAATCCAGGAAACACAAAGTCCCAAACAAGAGGAACCCTAACAGGCCCACTTCAAGACACATCATCATTAAAATGGCAAAATTCGAAGACAAAGAGAGAATCTTAAAGGCAGTAAAGCGGAAACAGGAAGTAACATACAAGGAAGCACAAATAAGGTTAGCGGTTGACTTCTCAATGGAAATTCTCCAAGCCAGAAGAGAATGGCAAGAAATATTCCAAGTAATGCGAACCAGAGGCCTGCAACCAAGGCTACTGTACTCAGCAAGGCTCTCAATCAAGATAGAAGGTCAAATAAGGAGCTTCCCAGACAAAAGAAGTCTAAAAGAATACACCTCCACCAAAACAGCTATGCAAGAGATGCTAAAGGGACTGCTTTAAGGAAAAAAGGAAAAAGAGAGAGAGAGGAGCACAGTTACAAAAAATGGCAACAAATAAGTACCTATCAATAAAAACCTTAAATGTAAATGATTAAATGCTCCAATCAAAAGACACAGAATAGCTGAATGGATAAGAAAGCACAACCTACACATATGCTGCCTACAAGAGACCCACCTCAGGACAAAAGACCTACACAGACTGAAAGTGGATGGCTGGAAACAAATTTTCCAAGCAAATGGACAGCTAAAAAAAAGTTGGAGTAGCAATACTCATATCAATCAAAAGAGACTTCAAAAAAAGGGCCATAAAGAGAGACTCAGAAGGACATCTCATAATACTCAAGAGAAGAATCCACCAGGAAGACATATATTGTAAATATATATACACCTAACATAGGAGCACCCAAATACATAAAGAAAATCTTGGAGGACTTCAAGAAAGATATTGACAGCAACACATTACAGTAGGGGATTTTAACACCCCACTGTCAAAAATGGACAGATCTTCCAAATAAAATATCAACAAAGATATTGTGGCATTAAACAATGTCCTAGATGAAATGGACTTAGCTGATATATATATATAGAACCTTTCATCCCAAAGAAGCTAAATACACATTCTTTTCAAATGCACATGGAACATTTTCAATGATAGACCACATGATAGGACACAAAACAAGCCTCGACAAATTCAAGAAAATTGATATCATATCAAGCATTTTCTCCAACAAGAAGGGACTGAAACTAGAAACAAATCCCAAGGGAAAAAACCCCAAACACTCAAAATCATGGGGATTGAATAGCATGCTATTAAACAATGAATGGGTTAAAAATGAGATCAAAGAAGAAATAAAAAAATTTCTGTAAACAAATGAAAATGAATGCAATAGTCCAAAACTTATGGGACATGGCAAAGGCAGTCCTGAGAGAGAAGTGCATAGCCATACAGGCCTACCTAAAAAAGATAGAAACATTTCAAACAAACAACCTAACCCTAAACCTACAAGAACTTGAGGAACAACAATAAAGACAACCCAGAGCAAGTAGAAGGAAGGAAATAACCAATATCAGAGCAGAATTAAATGACATAGAGACTAAAAGCAAAATGCTAAGGATCAATGAATCCAGGAGCTGGTTCTTTGAATAGATAAACAGAATAGACAAGTTTTTAAGCAGACTCATCAAGAAAAAAAGAGAGAGGACCCAAATACACACAATCAAAAATGAAAGAGGAGAGATTACAACTGATAAAACAGAAATACAAAGGATTGTAAGAAACTACTATGAAGAACTGTATGCCAAGAAATCTGGAAACCTAGGTGAAATGGACACATACTAGAAAAATATAATCTTCCAAAACTCGATGAAGAAGAAGCAGAAAGCTTGAACTGAACAATAACAGCGGATGAAATTGAAGGAGTAATCAAAAAACTTCCAACACACAAAATCCCTGGACCAGATGGTTTCACAGGAGAATTCTACAAAGTATTTAAGGAAGAGCTAATTTCTATCCTTCACAGACTATTCCAAAAAATCCAAAATGATGGAAGACTCCCAAACTCTTTTTATGAAGCCAGCATCATCCTAATCCCAAAACCAAAGACACAACAAAGAAAGAAAACTTCAGGACAATATCACTGATGAAAATAGATGCTAAAATCCTCAACAAAATATTGACAAACCTCATCCACCAATACATTAAAAAGATCATACACCATGACCAAGTGGGCTTCATCCCAGGGATGCAAGGATGGTACAATATTCAAAAATCTATAAATGTAATACATCACATAAACAAAGGAAATACAAAAATCACATGATCATATCAATAGATGTGGAAAAAGCATTTGATAAGGTACAACACCCATTTATGATAAAAATACTCAGCAAAGTGGGAATAGAGGGAACATTCCTCAACATAACAAAGGCCATATATGAGAGACCTACATACTCATACTCAATGGGCAAAAGCTAAAATCTTTTCCACCAAGATCAGGAACAAGACAAGGTTGCCCACTATCACCACTTCTATTCAATATAGTATTGGCAGTTTTAGCTACAGCAATCAGACAGGAAGAGGAAATAAAAGGCATTCAAATTGCAAAGGAGGAAACAAAACTGTCATTGTTTGCAGGTGACATGATAGTGCACATAGAAAATCCTATAGACTCTGCCGAAAAGCTACTTGACCTAATAAATGAATTTGGTGGCCTGGCTAGTGTGGATCAGTGGATTGAGCATGGGCTGTGAACCAAAGGGTCACCAGTTCAATTCCCAGTCAGGGCACATGCCTGGGTTGCGGGCCAGGTCCCCAGTGGGGGCCATGTGAGAGGTAACCACACATTGATGTTTCTCTCCCTCTCTTTCTCCTTCTCTTCCCCTCTCTTTGAAAACAAATAAATAAAATCTTAAAAAAAAATAAATGAATTTGGCAAACAGAGGGATACAAAGTCAATATCCAGAAATCAAAGGTATTTTTGTATACCAACAATGAAATATCAGAAGCAGAAATCAGGAAAAAATCCCATTTGGTATAGCAACAAGAAAAACAGAATAGGGGAGAAGATGGCGGCAGAGTAGGCGGGAGTGGGATCGGCTTCTTCCAGCCCACTGGTGGGATATCTGGCTGATTTTCTGAGGAGCGGAGCGATCGCCTAGATTTATTTCAGTAAGATTGGCGACCAGGATTGTGCATAAAACTGAAAGATCAGCCAGTAGGGAGTCTGCTTCGGAGGAAGGGACTCGTGGGGAACTGGGAGGTCTTGGGATCCAGTTGCAGCAGCTTCCCGGTTTGTTCCAGGATCCATGGGAGGGAGCTGGATTGGGGCGTGAGAGTTGCCAAAGCAGGCGCGCGCGCGTCTGTTGGGAGAGCCTTGGTCCCCAGCAGTCCGGAGGTCGGTGTGTACATGGGGGCTGGTCTGTAGAGGCCGGCGATCCCAGTGGGAGGAATTCGAGTTTGAACTGAACGGGGGACCCAGGCCCGGAACTCCGGGACCAGGCACGCACCCAGCGAAGCCAGTCAGGGGCGGCTGGGGGTGGTGCCCGACTGGGTGCCCAGGCCAGCGGCTTGCAAGCCCTGAATTCAGAGACAAAAGCGGTCAACAAATACAGGGGCGCGGAGCTCATTCTGGGAGGGCCTGAGACAGAACCCAGCAACTGTGATTGGAGACCTGCTGTGCAGACTCCCTCCGTGGGAGAAAAATATTGAACCCTACTGAAGGGAGAAACAGACCTCACAAACTCTGACTTAGGGTGGGGATCAGACAGCCCAAAGGAGGTGCTGCGAATTCCTAGCAACTCGGCTGGAGGCAGGACAGCAGCTAAGAGTGTAGCCAAAGAAGAAAGCCAGGGAAGTCTGATATCTTCCCAGCCTGACGCAGCCCTGACCAGACGCTGTTAAAGCCAGCCAACAGAAGTCTTTTTTTTTTTTCTTCTTTCTTTTGTTTTCTCTTTGTTTCTTTGTTTGTTTGTCCCCACCCTTCTTCCTAACTGTCCTTCTATATTTTTTTAACTCCTTCTACCTTCCCTTCATATGGTATTCGTAGTTTTCTCTTCATTTTATGTCATATTTTTATTATATTTTATTTTATGTTATTTGAGTATTATTTTTTCTTTATCTTTCTTTTTCCTTTTCTTTTGCTTTCTTTTCCTTCTTTCTCTCCCTTCCCCTCTCTTCTTTATCCACAGGTGAGACATTAAAACCTGGAACTGTTAAGAGAATAGAGTGGGACCCAGACAAGACTCAGCCCAAAAAACAGAGACAGTGACACAAAATTAACTTCGCTGCTCCAGAGAACTTCAAAGATCAATTTCAGAATCAGAGGCTAGCAAGAAGAATCCCACAAACAACGGTAAGACAAAGAAACAATTCCCAAATGAAAGGAAAGGAGGAAGCCCCAGAAAGAATGATAAATGAAATAGAGACAAGCTGACTATCAGATATCGAGTTCAAAGCATATGTTATCAGGCAGCTCAAGAAACTCGAGAGGCTTGATGAACTCGTAGAAAACTACCAGAAACTACAGGGAAACTATACTGAACTCACGGAAAACTA
>PVJI01016484.1:0-38266 GCA_004026765.1 Micronycteris hirsuta | reverse complement strand
GGGGAAGCTGGTACGACAAGGGGCCGCCCTCCAGAAGATAATTCTGGTTTTTTGTGGGTCCCCCCTTGTAGATGGTGGGATAAGTTATCATCCACTTCCTGATGTGCTATAATATCAAGTGTACAATGCCACCCATGAGGTATTCTTATCATAAGAGGTTAACCTGCATCTAACAAGCTTCCAGATATAACAATTTTCAGGAAGCGCGGAGCAAGTTAACACCATGAAGAAACAGACAGCCGCAGAGTGCAGAACCCTCTACGCCACAACCAGCGGGAACAATGAAGAAAGTCTGAATATGGACGTGACAGTAGATTATACTATGAAATTACTATTAAATTTCTTAGGTATGATAATAATATTGTTATGTAAAAGAATATCCTTATTCTCAGGAGATACGTGATAAAATATTTAGAGTTAAAATATCAAGATGTTTGCAACTTTCAAATGGTGCAGCAAAAATTTATACAATTGCAGTATGTATTATATATATAACATTAGAAGAGGACATAAACAAAGCAAATGTGGTAAATTTAAAACAGTTGGTGAATCTAGGAAATGGACATATAGATTTTGGATTTACCATTCTCCTAACTAGCAGGTTTGAAATTTTTCAAAATAAAAAGTTGGGAAAGAAACTGGGAGAAAAGAAAAAAAAAAATCAGGAAAGAAAAATAAAGAGCCAGATCCGATAATATCACACTTCCCCTTTTCATCATCACCTCAACATTTATATTTATATTTAGGTCAGCTTCACTGTGTGCCTTTTCATTCCATGCATTTTTATTTTTACCACTTTAAAAAAATTCATGTGTGCCCATTCAGACTGATGTAGCCACTGTCTTGGCTTCTTTGCTGCCTGACATCAAAACCGAACTTTAAACAAAGCTCCAACAGCAGGCTGTAGAAGTCGACCAGGTAGATATGAGGCCAGAGATATCATATCAAAACCTCCTGAAACTGACACCTAATTCACTCTCTGAATGGTTTTGAAGCTGGTAAGACTGGATCAAAGGCCGTGGGTGGGCATCTCTTCGGCTTTGATCTTTTCGAAAGAAGGCACTCTCTCTCCACCTGCACTGGGTGCTGACAGAGGAATGACAGGTACAGGGTGCTGGTCAGCGGGCCACGGAGGTTTTACAGGCTCTTCCCACATGCAGTGTGCTGAGACTGAGTTCTGGTGCAGAGAGCAGCGTGGGCAGAACCCACACAACAGCCATTCCGAGTTCGGTTGTGATGCCTGAGAGCTCCTGACAAAGTGGAAATTAATTCTGGGATGCCTTGAACATGCAGAGGGCCATAAAGGGCCTGGTTTCAGAGAACGCAGCTTTGAAACTGGCTCTCCTGCATGTCAGGCTCTACTGCACATCAGCTGCACAACCTCAGAGCATGGTTCCTCAGCAGGAGCACAGGGGTCACTGTGCCCTGTGCTGAGGACAACTCTCACTGGGCAAGACTGACCCGGCACTGCAACATTAACCATCTCTGCCCGCCTTCCCATGTCACTACATGCCAACCCTGCCTCCAGTCTGAGAGGAGAAGAAACACCCCCTACGCTCAAACACCCCTTGCCTTAGATATAGGCTATGTTCTCTGAGCCTCAGATTTTATCTGGGAATAATACCAGATACCTGTTCCACCACCCAAGAAGTGGTTTGGGAGGGGTGAATGTGCCACATCTCCTTATAAACTTAAACTAGCTATACAAGTGATATCATAGCACACATTCACATAGGCAGCCTGCCAGTCAGAGGCAGGGGCGGTCCAACCACCTGGACCCCAGGTGGGATCTATTCCCCGTTAGCTGTCCAGTCATGTACTAGCACACACAACAGCCACTAATTCTGGAAACACTGCCCCTCTGTAAGTGGGGAATTTTGGTGTGTAAGTGTTGCTGCACATAAAAGCCACACCACAGTGTGAATTGTAGAGTGAAAGCTGATGGGCAGATAAACGGGCTATTGGAGCTGACGAGTAGGGTGGCAGTCTCAAAGCAGCTTCCAAGAATCTGGGTTAGGATGGTACCACAACTAGCCTGGAACGGGCAAGGAATTACTTCAGGGATCAAGAGAATATTCAGGTGACAGAATACTCTCTCATGCACACCAGAGCAGGGAGAGCATGCACTGGTCTGACTTACGAAAGGACAGACTCATCTGCAACTGACATTCTTCAGGAAGCTCGTAGAAGGGAATCTTAGAGGCTGGCAGGGCTGTTGCATACAACCTCATATGGAATTGAACAAAGCTGAGAATGAAGGCTGGAACAGTGAGTGGCACAAATTAGTGTGCATAAAAGCCTTAAGCGTGAAGATGCACACCCGCAACAGGGACTCAGCTTCTGTCTGCGTAGAGAAGGGCCAAGGACCCGCGCTCTTCAACAAGCTCTCTGGGTGATTCCAATGCGGAGGGGCTGCAGACTGCCTCTGGGCGAACACCAGCGTCTCTCTGGGGATTCTCAACTTCCCCTCATGGAACGTTCTGGCTCTCATTTTGTTGCCCTCATGAACTCAGAATTTATGTAAAAGTGCTACTGTGCCCTTAGGTCTGGTTGGGCTTCTGGGTTACAAAATGGCTTGTTCTCATTATTTATGTGTGTTCCTCTCCACTTACACCCCCCCTCAACTCCCGCACATAATGTAAATGAGAAGCTGATTTCGTTTTGCTGATCTAATTTCTCCTTTATCATTCACTTTTAAATGAGGACTAGGATGTGCTGACTGGGCAGAAAGTCTGACCCTGTTTAAGGCCAAGGCCTCAGGAATTAGCAGGGAAATGAGGGAGGCCACCAGAAGCAGAGCAGGGCAAGGGTACTAGTCTTGAAGAACAGAAGTGAAAGCAGACACCCATTCTAGGTTATCAGCCTTTCTGAAAGAACATGGAAGTGACCCATGGGAATTACCCAGGGGTTGCAAAGGGGTTGTGGAATCAAATAGCTGTAAATGTGTGGTTTTTCTACAGATACACTAAAATATTTAGCGCCGGCATGGTATTTTATAGTCACACTTAACTCTGCTTACTATTCAGCTTTGGTACATTCTCCAAATTCTATTCATCTTAAAAACAGCAGACTGATAATGTTTAAGTCCCTAAATCTCTGGACTTGGCCATCTGAAATGAGATCTTTTATCCCTCTTCAGCTTTCCAGAATGCATTTTCATACCACTCTTGCAAGAAGAAAGATTATCAGAAAAAGAAAAATGAAGGGAAGTAAAGTCAAAAGGATATCGCCCCACAGCTTTTGGTAGGAAAACATTTAGGTCCGCGAGTACACACCACACCCTTTCTGGGAAGATATTACTGGTCTTGAAGCTAGGTTAGTGGATTCCAAAATATACCTCACAAACAGCACAGTTATCCCCTCAAAATAGGCCCTATAATTAAAGTCTTTTCAAGTGGATTGTCCTATATCACAACTTCACATATGTTGCTTTAGTCTCCCTGCTTCAGCAAATGTAGCCATATTGGGCTACAAGGCTCTGAACGACTTGCGGCATCACTAGGAAGGGATGCAAATACACAGCCCTGTGTACCAAAATACCCAACCTCAATCGTCCGTAATGAGACCTCTCTCTTCCCTAAACACAATTTATCGTGCTGGAATCGCTACCCTTGTTTCAGAAGGAAGGACTAGCCCAGACTGAAATGCCATTTTATCTTAGAGGTCATCTAAAGACAAACACAAGTGAAGAAGCTGGGGTTAAAATTTAAAATACAAGACAACCTCTTTTGTGTGAATGCTGGGATCATGTGTGAGTCTGACTTTTCGCTTTAGTTGCCAGTTGTCAGCCTAAGCCTTCGGACACCCATCTGTCTGTCTGAACTTCATTTGGATCATTTGTTTTGTACAGAGTCAGAGTTAATGTCTGAGATAGCTTCTTGGGAGCCCTTTTAGACCTATGATTCTTTGAACAAACTTGTTAATGTTTTCTAGTTATGTACATATAACGAAATGTCAAAATATTTAAAATTTTAAACCTTCAAAATAATAACTAATTTAGACATTAAATTTTTTTTTACTTCTATATCAGGTTCCTCAGCCTCAGAAGTATGATCTTGGGTTGGATCGCTCTGTCTGCGTGTTCAGCGCTATCCTGTGCATTACAGGAGTTAGCAGCACCCCTGGCCTCCACCCACTAGCGGCCAGCGCACAGATTCCCCACGTTGTGACAGTCAGAAGTGCCTTTCGACATTCCCCTATGTCTCTGGGAGGACAAAATTGGCTTGGACTGAGAACCATGGCTCTCTCTATATTTATGTATTTATGTATCCCCCCGGCATGGCCAGGGAAAATATATATCTAGATTTTCAAGGCATGCACAAATTTTAGTTTTAAGAATTTCAAACTTCCTATGACTCCCAATGAAGAATCAGGACCTGTGACACACTACTACCCAAAGGATTTATAAAGAGCACCACTGCTGTCTCAAAGAAAGGGTGGCGTAACCTCATTTCAGTCAAGACATTTAAGAGGATGAATCTGCAACCCGACCTCCTGGATGCTATCCTCCTTACTTTGGGGAGCTCCATTCTTCAAAGCTACTCTTAAGAAATCCTTCACAATCTACTACCAGGCACTCAGGACTGAGTACGAACGAAGAAGATTTGAGTTGATGTCTATTAACATCATCTACAGAATCAATGGCCCACTGTATTTCCCCAGGGCCAGACCACCTCAGGGGCAACGTTTTTAAAACTGTGCCAAGTGTGAAAAAGGACATGGTCAAGCAGATGCTTCCTCAAGGGGAGTTGCAGGGTGGGGAGAGACAGGAAAATAACATCAGAAGACAAAGAGTCAATGAATGGGCGATGGTAGGTCCAGTCCAGAGAAGAAAAGGTGAATGAGAAAGGAGATCATCTTTAAATACCCGGTGAGCTGGCGTGTGGGAAAGTGAGTAGACTTGTCTCATCTGCTTAGAAAGTGACTAAGAGCAGCAGGTAGTTCAATAAATATTTATCGCAGGCCGTCCAGGTGCCAGGCACCGAGACGACGGAGGAAGAAGACCGGCCTCTGTCCTGTGGGGCTCACACTGTAGTTCCATGTAAGGACTAGACTGCTTCCCCTCCCCACCCACTCTTCCTCTTTCTTTTGAACAATTTGAGCCAAATGTCCAGTTATTTGTCTAACTGCTTGCATTTTTTTTTCCATTTAAAAAATTAAGGTTTAATTAATGTACGGCAAAATTTACCCTTTCTATTGTATAGTTCTGCAAGCTTTCACAAATGCATACAGTTGTACACATACCACCACAATCGAGATCTGGAACAATTTCCTCACCCCCTAAAACTTTCCTGTGCCCCTGACTGTTTTCTTAATTGGAGCAAGTAGCTTGGGGAAATAGTAGGCTCATGTCTGAGAAAACGTGAATTTCCCTCTACAGGTACAGTGGAAGAGACTTGTTTAGCTAGTGGAAGACTGGGCCAGACAAACCCTGAGGTCGGGTCCAGCCCTCTGATTCCAAGAAACTAGAGGGCTGTCATATGAACACCCATATTATAAACACTGGCCCATCTGCAGTGATAAGGTTCATTTTCCCCAACCACAGGTAAAGGCTCCACCCCAAAGGCATATGTTCTTTTAGTCAAAGCTCAAAAATATCAGTCCAATAATGGGATCTCTGTGAAAGCTACATAATAAACATAGACCAAAAAGAAAAAAAAAATCAAAAGACAGGTTTGGAAATAAAGCCTGAAATTGGTAATTGAGGTCCAAAGCAAGGGTACCATATACCCCCAACCCTTCTTTCTCTTGTTATTTTGGTTTAAAATAACATTAACTCCAAAACTGAACAAGCTCCAACAATGTGACTGCAATTGGCTCTAAAGGTGGCAGGAAGGGATGTTAAAGTAGCCGCGTTTGTCCAAGAATGGGTGGACAGGGTCAGAGAAGACAAACGTCTTGGCCCCACAGCTTGTTGTGGAGTGGGCGCTGGAGGGACTGTGGTGACCCAGTCCCTTGTAACAGCAAATGGGGTACAACCAGCCTATCCCCAGCAGCCACTTTGATGGGAGATATGAGCCCTTTTTAGTGGCTTGCCCTCAGTGGCAAATGTCCAGTTTCCAAACCAGCCTGTTCTGTTAGGAAGAATAACTGCTTTATTGAGCATCTACTATGCTGCAGCACTACCTCGTTCATTTTATTCTCACAATCACCTTATGAGGTAGGTAATATTATAAGTCTCATTTTATAGATGATGAAATTGAGGCTCTGAGAAGTTACGCAACAACCAGTAAGTGTAGAACTTGAATTTGAACCCAGGTCTCCCAAACCCAAAGACTCTCCTTTTTACTCTTGCTAGCAAGGTCTTCTGGGTGGTTGCTGAACTAAATGATCTTGGTCTCTTAGGCCACTGCTATGCTATTTTGTAGGCTGGTTCCCAGGCATGCTGGATTCTTAAGTCCCTTTAATTTCCCATTCTCCAAGCAGCTCACTGTCTGTTTCTCTCATTTCAACATAGAGGCCATGAGGATCTCTCTGCTTTAGACTTTGCATTTTACTTCGCTCTTTTGGTCCACAAGTTTATTACTCATATTCTATGGCTCACTTAGAACATAAGCTAAATTATCGAGGTCATTCTTTATCCTGCATCCAGCAGCTTACCAAACCTAGACTTCTTATTAAGTCTTAGAAAACCCCATCCCGCTTAATAACATCAGCAATAACAAGAAAAAATGTCATACTGTCAGAAAACACCAATCAAATGTCCTATTTAATTATAAGATTGCATTTTGTCTAAGTTTACTGCAGATTCAGAGATGCACAGAACAAGACAACGGCTTCCCTTTGTGAGCACCACTTTACAAAAAAGGTATCAGAGAACAGCAGCAACACTTACCAAAATGTCCCCCAACTACACAAACTTCATACACACCACATGTCTTCTAACACAGCTGCTGGAGTGGTCCTGGAAAACAACACAACAGAAGGACAGATGCATCAGTAAAGAAGTCATTTTCCGTACACATACATATACATTGTGTCTCCCTCCTGGACACCTCATGTCTTCCCTGCTTTGGGCACCTGCCAATGTTCCAAACTCTGACTGCCAGGTTCCTCTTTGTTTTTCACTGGAAGATGAAACCAACTTACAGATGAACTCAATGCTCACTAACAACAAATAAATAAAACTCTGGGCAACAAAATAAGCCAGAAACTGTACTTATAAATACTTAATTTGAATTTTTAGCCCTTTAAAATAATTGAAGAAAAGAGACAATGCAAAAATATCTAAAGTTGAACTCATAATATTTTCCCCCCAAACCATTCCTCTTTCTTATTTCTTTCAGTAACACATCCCCTTCTCTTCTGCTAGCTGTGAAATTCTGATCTTTTTTTTTCCTAGACTTTATTTAATCTGAAAAATAGGGATCATCGTACTGACCTCACAGGGTTGTTATGAGGATTACATGATCTAAACTTAATGGCATTAAATGACAGAGAAAGGCTTAAAACAGCATCTGGCACAAAGTAAGCACTTGGTGAAGGCAAAGAGCGATTTTCATTCTCCTAGTCACTCAGGCCTGAAGCCTGCCATGGCCTTCCTCGCCCTCACTGCCAACCCTGGCCCAAGCCTGCCCTTCCAGTCCTGCAGGCGTGCTGAAGCTCCTGGCCTTCTCTCCATTCTTGCCATTACTCTCTCTCTGGCTGGCGTCAGTCCAGGCAGAAACTGATCTCCGGCCTCCTTTCTTCCCTTCCAATCCCACTCTCCTGGTTCTGCAAAGCATCCTTCCTGAACACAACTTAAAGCCTCGGTGGAAACACCTTCCACTGCTTCCTATTACTGACAAATCTATCTGTGACATAATCTTAGCCTGGGGCTCCAGCTCACCTCAGCTTTGTCTCCACATCTCTCCACCGAATGCTGTGGCATCCAGTCACCTGCCCTGTCTGAGCCATGTCTTTTGTCCCCTAAGTGCTGGTAGGAGGCCCAGCAATTCTCTAAGGCAGGGGCTCTCTACCCAATTTTGTGCCATAACAATCTAGAGATATGTTTCTCAGAATAATGTGCTTAAATGCTTGAAATTAACACATGAAATGAAAAAGAAGTATATCGATCTTTTTCATTTCAATCAATTTCATCAATTGATAACTATCAATATATAGTTATCAAAATATATCACAAAATTATGTGCTTCTTTCAGTATTTAAATAACTTTCAGTAAAAGTCTAATAATGACTAATTTTGAAGTAGTATTGAGCATAAATGATATTTCAGGATATCTTTAACTATAATGTAATATGAAAATACCCACGATTTCTATTGTCAATGAATGGTTAATGCTACTTCTACAATAGAAGGAGATGTTAGATTTCAGCTAAGAGTTAATGAAAAGAAAGAGAGAATTTTTTCCCCATCTAAATTCACAACCCCCTGAATTCCATCCATGGATCCCAGGTCAACTATCCCCACTTTAAGGCCTACCTTAATGTTCAACTTCTTGAGCCCTTTCCATCTTGATTTTCCTAATTTGGGATTACTTTATCCCTCTTTATTTTTTTTTAATTTTATAGTAGTTGACATAGATACTTTATTTTTTAAAAATATTTATTTTTAGAGAGGGGAAGAGAGGAAGAAAGAGAGGGAGAGAAACATCAATGTGTGGTTGCCTCTCACATGCCTCCTACTGGAGACCTGGCCCACAACCCAGGCATGTGCCCTGACTGGGAATAGAACCAGCAACCCTTTGGCTCCAGGCTGGCACTCAATCCACTGAGCCACACCAGGCAGGGCAGACATAGACACTTTAAATGTACTTACTGTTTCCTACTTTTCAAGTTGTATGTCTTTAAGTAGTAAGGGAAGGCCCTATTTTTCCCCCATTTTTAAAATTCCTTCCATGGCTAATAATGTCTTGCCTCACCGCAGGCACAGTGGGAAGGCATTCGGTCAGCACTATTTGAATTAATCAGTAAATAACAGTGCAATCTTGCTTATCCTACACAGGCTCAGCTAATATTAATATTGCCTTACATCTTTTGGGCACCTTAGGAGGTCCTAAATATATAGAAGGGGCACCTAAACATTCCATATTTAGAGTATAAAGTACTGAAATTAGGCAACAAAATGCTCTCTCCCTTTACTTTTTCTCTTTAGAGAGTAAATGCTTAGTCAACGCTGCTGACTGACAGATCTCTGGGGAACAGACCAGTTCTTCAATCATTCTACCGACAGAAGGAGTGCCTGTTTGACATAAGCCTGTCTGAAAATCTCTTAACCTTTCAGGGCCTTTGCACAGACAAAGAACAGCTGGTGATTTCCTAAGCACAGGTACTTTCATGACTCATACGGGCAAGGCCAGTTAAGAGTTAGCATGGCTTCCTATTGGTCTCACATATGTGAGCCTGTGGTTCCAGGGTAGGTGGTTCCAGAAGGTGAAGCAGCGAAATTCCATCTCCTCTCCTGAGTTCTGTTTTCTTTGCATATGAGGTTGGAGATGGCAACCCCACCTAAGTGGAAGACCTATCAGGAAGATCTACTAAACACCTGGCTGCATATTTCACTCTGAACTCCACTGCGTCTATAATGGATCAGCCTCACAATGGACATCAGTCCTTCAGTCTTAGCAGTCTTTTTCCTGAATAGCTGCAGCTCAGGACTCCTGTGTATCTTTGCCAAGAAAAACAAAAATATAACAGACTAGTTCTTCCTTTTCAAATGAAGAGAGCACAATGATACTCTCCACCGAAACCATTCATAAAGGCACTGTGACCCTTTGTTTTGGCAGAAATTCACCATTGGCAACATTTTTCAAGCCCTACATCATGTCAAGTGACTCTTATGATAATTGGGGTGTACTCTCCCATCCTAGTAACCGACACTGATGAGGTATTCACTCAGAGAACAAAGGCTAGACTTGGCATACTCTTTCCATTCTTAAGGCCATTTAAATCTATTCCATTTGAATTTATTCCTTTTGAGACACACTAGATATATGGTACTAAATAAAAATAGATGAACGATAATGAAGAGGGCAGCATGACTGTTTTATCTTCCGTTTCAGGAATTATATGATATATACACCCTCATAAATAAGTAATGTTTGTAGGTGCTCCTGTGCAAAACAGATTGCACTGCTTGTACTTTTTGCTTCTCATACATATGATAGACTATTGTGTGTGGCTCCTGGTTTAAAGGGAACATTCTTACACACTGGGAACAAGTTATCTCTAATAAATTCCCATCTGCATGGGGCCGTTCCCTCCTCCTTCTTCGTAACAGATCCCCCACATTCCTTCAATCACAGTGTCTCATGGGCAGGTGGCAGCCCCAGCTGGAGGGTGGGGACCACGTAGTCTAAGGCTTTCCAGTGTGCCAACAAGCAACATCAGCATCACCTGGGAGTGTCCGGGAAGCCTCAGCTGAGGCCCCATCCCAAACCTACTGAATCATAATCCATTTTATAAGAGCCCCAGGTGGTCCATGTGCATGCTAACATTTGAGATGCACTGATCTAAGGGAAACACCCTCCCAAGTGATTGGTTCAGGAACTGGCATGTGACCCAATTCAGGAAAATGAGATGTGAAGGTTGCGTGGGGAGCTTCTCCTCCTTCTTCTGGGAGAAATTCCCTCCTGAATGTTGCGTGGGATGTGACACTTAGAACTTCCATAGCTATCTTGCTCCCACCTAAAGATAAAACTGGCCCAGAGAGAAGGGCAAAGACAGAACACAGGGAAGCAGAGTGGGGGTGATTACATTAAGTCAACCCCGAAGTCTGTGGAATCACAGAACTGCCAATAAACTTCTTATTATTCAGATCTCTTAGAGTTGGGTTTTCAACTGTCTGCCGCTAGAAAACATCCCTAAATAAAGCATTATAAAAGGAACATAACCCAGGTACCAGGTTCAACCACATGCTAGAGTCTGGACAAGTCAGTGCACTTGGAGACCAGAGGAAGGCTTGAGAGACTCGTTTTACTGGGGGAACCAGTAGTGTTTCCGGTTCTAATATCCATTGTTTGCTTTGCCCATTTCCAAAGGCTTTCTAAATTGGCCAGTCTAAATTATCAACCAGAGGAAGTGCCGAACCCTTTCCAAATTATTTTAATCAAAGTGATCAACAGTTGCCTTCCCCAGAAGTCACATGGGTGTCATTTCCTCCAAGGACAATGGGAGACTAATTGCTTAGCCTCAGACTCTAATAGGGAAGGCAACCTGTGGCATGTAATTACTGAAGAGTAAAAAACAAAAAGCTGAGGCTCTCAGAACCCATTCCTGGATCCATTCCAAAAACTTGGGGAAAAGGAAAAAGAGAGAGAGAGAGAGTCAGTCAGTCAGTCAGCTGGTGTGGAAAAAGATGTGAGAGGCTAGCAGCTTAGGTAGCCACCCATACCATTTTTGCACATTATTGGCATTTATTAAAGACCTTTCTAAGGAAACCAAGTTGACCTGCTATTATATAAAACCATATATGGCTTCGGTGTAATTTTGCCTCATACACAGGAGTGATGTAGTCAAGGAAAACTGGGTGTCTACATGGACATTGCCTCTTTAGTGTGTCATAGCTTCTTAGCTACAACAGGATATTTTGGGAATGGGTCTGTTGTGTTGGCTTGATGAAGAATGTGCTATCATGGAGTGAATATTATCTTTTTCAGCAAACCCTAATACAGGGCTAGATATGTAGGAGATGCCCAATAATAACTGTTGACTGACTAACTGGATAAACGAATGGCTCCCTTTGGCATATACCAAAGAGTTTCAGTTTTTTAAAAAAGTGGAACCCTCTTTAAGAGAAAGAGAATACCCTAGAACACCAAATGGAGAGCCTAGGAGTCATTCTGGACCACCACCCCTGCAGTGCCTTTGAGTCACCTTCTAGGAACCTCGGGCTTGGTGACACCGCTAGAAAAACCAACGACTTATACAAACTCAAACTCTTCAGCTTTGTACTCAGAGACACCCACCATCATTCTAAACCCATCCCAGCCTCATTTCCATCTCCTCTTTCTCCCTCATGGCAGCCTTACCAAAGTTCCTGCTGTTCCCAGCACTTGGCCCGCCTCCAGGCCTTCCCCTGCACTGTCTCTTCCCTCTATTGTGCTCTTACCTCCTCCTGCAAGAATGGAGAGCCAAGCTGTCCCTCACGCCCAACTCTAATATAAATCCTTCCCTAAAGTTCTTGCCCAGTTTCCTCCAATGAAATTAATCTCATTCTATTTACACCTGTACAATAGAACTTACAACACCATCTGCTTCAAGTGAAGGAGCCAGCTCCTTGCGGGCAGGAAACTCCATTAATCTTCTAACTATTGACACCGTGCACCGAGGAGGCACTTCTGGTCATTCTCCTGCATCCAGCCAAATCGTGTGAGGTTTGTAATGGGGATTCCAAGTCTTGCCCCAGCTGTGGGAGCTGAAGATAAAGCCAGCACACACTTGCAGGCCCACTTGCTAGGAAACAGCTGCGTGAGTCTTTGCTGAGTCTTATTTTCAAAAGCAGAGAATGTGGGGGCGAGGGCAGGGAGAATGACTTCCTCTCCCCTCCGTAGCTTTCCTGTGGCTATGGCTGTTCGGTGCAATGTGAGGTAAAAGCTGGGCAGCTTGTGTAAAAAATAATAATTGATTTAAAATACAGTTCTAACTCCCTTTATGCTACAATATTCTCTGCATGGCCAAAGTAAATTGTCTGAAAAATTAAAGTGTTCCAAGTGGTGGGATAATACATCAAACAAGCAAGCGCATAAACAAAGCCCAGTTGCAAGGAAGGAGGATGGGAACCAGAAAACACAGGGTTCCCTAGGAAACTAAACCTACTATGTGACTTACTGTGACCTTCCCTTCCCCTGGGGAGAGGGTGGGAGGCTCCAAGGAGCATCACTGACCCATCTGCTTCCCTTGCCCATAGGGACCCTAATCCTTCTGGCTTCACTCCAACAAGCTGGAGAAAATCAAGCAAGTTTGTGGTTGTTATTGCCTTTATTATTTGCTAGAGGTGGAGTAAAGCGCAGAAGAAAAGAACAGAAAGACAGATGGACACGAAGAGACAAGCAGAGAAAGTACTAAGCCAGCAGAAGGAATTACTGACCATGGAATAAGGGCATAGGAAGGTCAAACTGCAAAAGGCTAGCTGCTCCTGTCTCATCAGCAACTGCCAGGACATGAGAGAATATGAGGTTCACCAAGAAGTGAAGTACCACCAAACCAGCAAACGAGCCTACCTCTGCCCAAGATGCTGGCTTTGAAGGCAGACTGGAGACATATACATGTAGGGCTCACTGGCACAAGGAGTTGGTCATGCAAACGGGTGACTGGAGGGGTAGGGTGGGATTTTAAGGCTCTCATTGTTCCACATAATCTCCATCAACCCCAAAGAGGAGGAGGAATGATATGATTTTTCTTCCTTATAATAATAATAATAATAGTAATAATAATAATGATGTTTAAACTTTTAGGTCAAGGTGCCCAGTTTATTTGGGGAAGAAATAAATAAAGTAAATGCCATTAGAATAATTCATTGACTGTCAAGAGGAAAAAGAAAAGATTCTGCTTCTATATAAGAGAATGAAGTGTATATTTAAAATCATATCTTTCTTTTCTTTCTGGGAGTGAGTTGCTGTCAAGTGATCACATCACTTATGTAGCAGGTAAAATAAAACAGAAACTCTGCTTCTGTAGTATACTTGAATTATTTCTGACTTGCCCTTGTAAACGAAGCTATTTCTAGGGATCTGCAAATCCAGAGCCTGAATAGAAACGCTGCTTCGTTATGATGCAGGTGCAACTGCTGTATAAATCCCCGAGCACTCTTCCAACCTGATTACCGCTCTCAAGACCCTCCAAATAGACTCTGCAATGGCTCCTGGGAAGGGCTGTGAAATGCACACAGTATCACAATGCTGCCAAGATTAAGGTTAATAATGATGTGTGTGAGTTGGCTACAATATTAGAATCCCAGAATTCTGGGCCTGAATGGAAAGTTAAAGAATATGTAGTCTGGTAATTTTAAACTATTTTTTTAGTACAGAACCTTGTGTATTCACATTCACACACACATGCACACACTGCACACACATATACACGTGTGCATTTCAAAGGTGTATGCTAAATTCCAGTACATTACATAACAGGGGAACCTAACAATTCTGGTTCAAGGGGAAAAGGACTCAAAACGTGACCACTTCGACCATCCTCCTGGCCCATTTAACACTTCTGGGAACCGTAGTGTTCTAAGAACACTGAAAATTCCAGATCCAGTCCCCTCCTCCACCCAATAGCTGCACTTCATCCTTAACATCTCTTCCAGCCTGTGTGTGGGTTCTCCATGTGGCAATGTGGGTGACCTAACACTTCTACCTCTTTTCTACCAAGGATTTATTTTATTCACCCCTGAGGACCACATATTTTAAACCACTTCACCTCTCATAAAAACTACATTTTTTAAGTGATAACTAATTTATTTGCGCAGCTCTTATTTAGAGTTAGTGAAATCTCTACTTAAATCTTAGCCTTGCTAAGCTTGGTAACCTTGAGAGCATTCTTTAATAATGTGAAGAAGTAAATCCAGTACAGGCTTTCCTTTCCTTCCTTTGCTTTTTATTTCATCAAGACAAATCTTCATAAAGGAAATATCAAATATATAGGAATAAGTCCAAGAAAAGATGTGTAAGACCTTTACACTGAAAACTACAAACCATATTGAGAGAGATTAAAGACCTAAATAATAGAGGGTTATACTATGTACATGGACTGGAAGTCTCAATATTTTTAAGATGTCAGTTCTTCCCCAAAATTGCATCTTCAATGCAATTTCAATTTAAAAAATAGTCTTTTCCCCCTATGGGAAATTGACAAGCAGATTCTAAAATTTATATGGAAATTCAAAATGCCAAAAGTCAATATAATCTTGAAGAATAAGAACAAAGCTGGAAGACTTATCTATCAAATATCAAGATTCACTGCAAAATGATAGTCTTTAACACAGTGTATCTGTGCCACAATAGACAAACAGACCAATAGAACAAAAGGTCCAAGATTGACCTAGAGAGAAAGTCACTTAATTTGTGACAGATGGCATTGAAGTTCACTGGGTGTTGTTGGTTGAATTGTGCCCCCCAAACCTACATAGAAGTCTTAACTCCCAACTACCTCAGAATGTGACTTTATTTGGAAAGAGGGTCATTGCAGAGGTCCTTAGTTAAAATGTGGTTACAATGGATCAGGGTGGGCCCTAAGACCCATATGACACCTCCTTATAATAAGAAGCAAATCTAGACACAGAGAGACATGAGGGGAAGAGGGCCATGTGACAGTGGAGGCAGAGATTGGAGCAATACAGCCACAAGGAACACCAGGGGCACCAAGGGTTGCCAGCTGCCACCAAAAGCTGAAAGGGGCAGGGAAGGGTTCTTCCCCAGAGTCCTCAGAGGGAGCATGGCCCCGCTGACACCTTGATTTTGGACTTTCAGCCTCCAGAACTGTGAAAAAGTAAATTTCTTTTGTTTTAAGTCGCCTAGTTTCGGGTACTTTGTTACAGCAACCCTAAGAAATGAATCTTAATCTGTACCTTCACCATGCAAAAAAATCAGTTCCACCTGCATGATGGAACTAATTGTGAAAAGTAAAATAATAATACTTTTAGAAGAAAACATACAGAGTAGCTGCATACCTTGCAAGAATAAAGATTTTCAAATAACTGAACACAAGAAAATGTTAACCATGAAGGAAATTAACAATGACATCAATAGAATCAAAAGGTAGGCCACAAAGTGGAGAGAATAATTGCAATACATATATCCAGAAAAATCTCCTACAAATCCTTAAGGTAAATTTAGGCAGACAATCCAGAAAAGAAATGGGCAAAAACTTGGTAAGAAATTTCTCAATAAGGGAAATCCGAATGGCCAATAAATATAGAAAAAGATGCTCTAGTTTAGTCATCAAAGAAAAGTAAGTTAAGCCCTGGCTGGTGTGGGTCAGTGGACTGAGTGCTGGCCTGCAACCCAAAGTGTTGCTGGTTTGATTCATAGTGAAGGCACACGCACGAGTTGCCAGCCAGATACCTAGTAGCAGAGCAGAAGAGGCAACTACACATTGATGTTTCTTGCCCTCTTTCTCCCTCCCTTCCCCTCTCTCTAAAAATAATAAATACAATAAAAATGTTTTAAAAAAGAAAAGTAAGTTAAAATCACAATGCATTGTCAATACACACCTACCGGATTAGCTAAAATGACAGAGACAAAACCCACAGTGTTGGTGAGGACATGGAGCAACTGGAACTCTCACTCAGTGCTGGTGAGAGTATAAATTGATAAAGACTCAGGATCTTACCATCAAGAAATCTATCCTACAGAAATGTTGCAGGTGCTCACCACTGACATGTACAAGAATGTTCCTACTCATACTTTCTGTAATAGACCAAACTGGAAATGACCCAAAAGCCCGCGTACAATAGAAGGGTTAGAAAATTTTGGTCTAGTTATACAATATATTACACAGCAACGAAAATGAGCAAATTGAAGCTCATAACAACATAGATTCACTTCCCAAATATAAAAAGAACAAGAATATATATACATCCTATGACTGTATTTATAAAACTAGACAAAGCCAACCTGTATTAGAAGTCATGCTCCCTTTGGTGGGAGTGGGGGTGGTTAAGGATTGCAAAAGGGTCTAAGGGGCTTCTGGTGTTTGGGTGATGTTCTTTCCTCATCTGGCTGCTGGTTACAGGGGAGTACTCACTTTGTAAAAATTCATTATTAGTGCACTTAACAATGTTTTCTTTTCTGTATGAATGTTATACTTCAATTAAAAAACATCTCAGTGGTTAATGCAGTGAAACCAGAGACAAAAACAAAGCTCTTATAAGAATTGAAAGCAAGAGAGCACAGCAATTTAATCTAAGCAAGATAATTCAAAAATTTGCTTTGCTAAAAGCTTAAAAGTGCCATTTCATTTAATTGTGTTTTTTATTCACTCAAGATGACTGTCATGCCAAAGCTATTTTATTATGAAATGTTAGGACAGGATGAAGCAAACGGTTTCGAAATAAAATAACACAAATCATTTAAATTTTATCTTATTGGCTTTCTTAAAGTGAAAATTTGGATATTGAAGCCCATTTTTTTTCCATGTCAATGTAAAAAGTTTCATAGGGCCTGCAGCATCCCTAGACTGAAAAGCCCTGGGGATAAAGGTGTTTTCTCTGTGTGGTACACAGTAGGCACTCAGGATTTCCCTTCCAGTCTTGTTCCTAGAAACAATGAACAGCTCAGCTTGCCTCTGCAGCCTGGCTGTGGATAAACGTACAGTTTCTGCCTGGCAGTCTGAAGCATGGAAAATAACTCCCAGAACACCAGGTCTACCTTTGTAGATTTCTGTCCCCTTCAGATTCCTGCTGCAGAACACACATGGTCATGAGGTGGAGTCCTGACCGACCTCGGGGCCCAGCATCACACTGGTAGAGAGAAAAGTCTGTCCCCCAGTCTTGGGGGCAGCTGGACCTCTGCCTATATGCGAGGCCCTTTCCCGCTTCTGGTCAGAGTCTGTGTGGAGGGGAGCCCATCATCATTAGACATGTGCTCCACACAACTGCTCCACCGACCATTGAAGCTGATCCGTGGAGTGCAGAAATGACAGACCAGACTCTGGCTTTCTCGGACAGCTGTGTTCTCTTGGACCCTCTGGTAGGAAGTGGACTTGGGCCCTTATACAGCATCCTGGATGGCAGGCAGCCCCTGAAGGAAGTGAGAGAGGGCCAATCCCACTGTGGCCTACAGTCTGAGGTCGGAAAGGAATTGTGCGTGATGGGACTGTGGAAGACGTGGCGTTCCCATGAAGGAACCCTCACTCACCCTCACCCTGAGAGCGAAGCATGGGGACCAGGCCCTGGAGATGAGCTGCTCTTTCTTTGGCCACTCCATTTCCCTGAATATTAAGTTGCCAAAAGAGATCCTTTAGATTCAAACTCTGTTGTTTTTGTGCAGACTTTCTGATGCTAATTCTACTCCTAACTTTACCATCTGACAGTGATTTTGTGGGTCATTTAAGAAGTTCTCTCTGGTAAGAAGATAATACTTGAATTGTAAATAAATTTTATTATGAGTGGCCACTGAGATGTCCACCTGAAAATATAGATAAATCACAAGAGTCAAACATGATAATCACCCAGGCCAATTCTTTGACAGCCCTTTCTCTATCTGGGCAGGACAGGGCAAACCACAGCCCCTGGGTCAGAGCTGGCCACTGCCTGTCTTTCCACAGCCCAAGCACTAAGAATGATTTTTACATACTGAAACGGTTGAGAAAGGAATCAAAAGAATATTTCATGACATGAGAAAATTACAAGAAATTAAAATTTCAGTGCCTATAAATGAAGTTGTATGGAACACAGTCACACGCATGAGTCTGCATACCGTCTCTGGCTGCCGCCTCGGCACAGACTGCATGGCCTGCAGAGCCGCGCAATGGCCTTGTTATCTGGCCATTTGGAGAAAAAGTTTGCTGACCCCTGATCTTAGATAAAATTGCTATGTGTTTGCAGAAGGCTATCTACTCTGATTTTCTTACTCTGCCTTACATGTTTGGGCTTCTGGGATTATCTCTACATACAATGAGTCAAAGGCAAGTCCTAAGGCTGATGCCAATGACACTAACCTGGTAAACCAACACAACCTACAAGAGCAGTGCCTTTCAGTGTATGGCCTGGTAATCAGTTTAGCGGGTTGCAAAAAGTCTAACTTAGGTGGTTATGCCCAGCATTTTCTATAATGAAGTAAAAGAGAAAAATATCGAAGGGATTGTTTTGGACTGAATTATGCCCCTCGCACATAGGTTGAAGGCCTAACTCCCCCATTTTCAGAATGGCACTATTTGGAGACAGGGCCTTAAAGAGGCAATTAAGGTAAAATGAAGTTTTAGAGTGGGCCCTGACCCAATATGACTTCAATCCTTGTAAGAGGAGGGGACCAGGACCAGTGCAGAGGAGAGACCACGTGAGAACCAGGGGAAAAGACACCGTCTCCAAGCCAAGGAGAGAGGTCTCAAAAGAAATCAACCCTGCTGACACCTTGATGCTGGACTTCTAGTCTCCAGAATTATGAGAAAATGAATTTCTGTTGTTTAAGACACTCAGTCTGCAGTGTTTGTTATGGCAGCCCTGGCAAACTAATACAGGTATCATATGTAATACTATTTGGTGGAAATTTTTTTTCAAATCACAAATGTGTGTGATATGGTTCTGATATAAAAATGTATGAAATTCTGTGTGTTACATCAAAATAAATTGAAGAACAGTGACCGGAAAGAGAGACACACACACTCAGTCACACAATCACAGAGGGGCATCCAAACATTGAACCAAGACAAAAGAGCACTTATTATAGTATAGGCACTATATATAGCATATCTTATTCAGTCCTCATAGCAGCCCTATGCTTGGATAACGTTATATATATTCAGCTGGTAAAGAAACCACAGTGCTGGCCTGGCTGGTGTAGCTCAGTGGATTGAGCATGGGCTGGGAACCAAGCGGTCCCGGTTCAATTCCCAGTCAGGGCACATGCCTGGGTTGCAGGCCAGGTCCCCAGTGAGGGCCATGTGAGAGGCAACCATACATTGCTCTTTCTCCCTCCCTTCTCCACTCTCTAAAAATAAAATAAATAAAATCTTTAAAAAAAAAAAGAAACCACAGTGCTAAGAAGCATCTTACATAAGAGACAGAGCCAGGTCTGACTCCAAAATCTGTATATTACTCCTCATCATGAGGATTTCTACATCCCTGAGAATAGGCTGTAGTTTGATAATGTAAAGGGATCAAAGGAAAGGGAAAACATTTATAAACAAGAGCTAACATTACTGAATACTTACTATGCGCCAGGTACTATGCTAAGCTTTATAGATGACCTCACCTCATCCTTATTACAATCCCACAGAATAGGTTCTGTTATCCACATTTTTCAGCTGAAAAATCTCTGTCTTGAAGAAATTAATTAACTCGCCCAAGATCACAAATCTGGAAAACTGCAGACCCAATATTTGAGCCCCCATTTGTCTGACATTTGAACTACAGCTCTTGCCCACTACGGCCTCTCCTCCAAACTAACTATAAATATTGTCAACCTAAGTATATAAATATTAGCTGGTAGTCTCCACTTGAAGAAAAATGCAATGCATCCATTAAATTGTACATCCCCGGACCGAGCACATACTATGTGCCAAGCCCTGTTCTGAGGGCTAAGGATACGACAGTGAAGAAAACAGACAAAGGCCTTGCCACGATGCTGACCATTTGGGTAAAACCTTATGATATAACCATAACGTTGACTGAAATGACCTCGTAGGCAATGCAATGAGGAGTAAGATTCAGGTGTGCTGAAAGCATGGGCTAATGAAATTGGAAACTGTAGAAAACAGAGGAAGGTGAGTAAGGCTTGCCAATAGAAATTCCAGTAATTTCATTTAACATCTCTTACATCCAGGTGTACTTATCACGTGGGCATGTCTTATCTCTCAGTTGACTGGAAGTTTTTCTATGGCAACAGCTATGTCATACTTTAAATATCCCACTCAGTGCTTGGCATGGTGCATAGTAGTTTGAATTTATGTATTTTTAAGTTTTTTTCCAAGAGACATGTACAGAGGTTACTCAGGGACTTGCAAGTCAGGTGTAACGACAAGAGTCAGACAAACCTTGGGAAGTCCCAGTGGAGGAGGACATATTACTGAGCGGCATCAAGGATGTGAGCAAAGAACTGTGCATTTAACTGGAAGAATTTTAGCAGAATCAAACGAGAGGCAGTCACTGGTTTAGGAAATCAGAATCAGTGCTTGGTCATGAGTATGGGAAAAGATTAGGCTCAGTGATAGGAAACGGGGGCACGGAGCGTTAGAGTTCATATACACTGTGGCAAGAGTGATTCTAAGGTTTCTTTGCTCTTCTATTTAAAATTTTTCATGTATAGCAATTTAATATTTTTACCTACTCAAGCCTATTAATTCTTTCATGAAGAAATAATCAGGGAAGGGAGAAAATATCTGATACTAGAATGTTTACTATGTGCTATTTATGATATCAAACGTGAGAACATTTGATTGCACAGTAACAGCATGGTGAATGCTTAAATTATGTCTATTTATACAATGGAGAACTCCAGATCACTATTTAAAAATTAAAAATGATCACAATTTAATATTAAATGAAAGAAGCAGGATCAAAACCACATATTCGCATATATGATATGTATCCCCCACACAAAAGAGGGAAAATAAATACATCTTAACGTTGCTACTTTAATATGGTGTGATTAAGAGATATTTTTATTATCTCCTTTACAGCTCACCAAATATTTTACAATGAGTGCATATTTTCAAGTCAGGACAAAATAAAAACCACATAGAAAATGTTTAAATCAAAGGATAGTACGCATGCAGTATGTTCCCACTGTGCACCTTTGACTTGCCAGAGGTCTTGGACCACGCTGGCATGTGGGGCAAATTCCGATCATGTTATTAAAATGTATATTTTAATTCGCCAGTGAAGAGATTTCAAAATTGCTGTGGTGGTGGCTAGGGCAGTCACCCGGATGAGATGATGAATTATAATGAATTCTTTGACTTTTGATAATACATTTATTCAACAAACATTTACTGAGTGCCTGTCATGCTCCAAGCACTCTGCTAGGTATTGAGGGGTCAAACTGGGTCTCCAGGAACAAATGACCCGCTGGCTGGCACTGGGCCGACGCACCTCCACTCTAGCAAGGTCCGTGCAGCCCCACCCTCAACACTCCTACCTCATCTGGGCGCCGACCCTGCCTGCTTCTGTGGCCCAGAGAAAGGCTGGCCTCACCTTTCCAGCTCCAGCTGCCTCATTTGTAAAACAAGGATAATCCTGACCCAGTTTGCAGCTCTGTGGTGAAGAATCAGTGAAAAGCATTCTGAGCTTGTTTTAATCTCTTCAGGACCAGATGGATTCTACCTGTTAATAACCAGTGTTGCTTCCTTCCTTAGGAAATTGTGTACTCTTTAAGAAAAAGTAACGGGGTAGAGATGAGGTTCAGTGATTAAAGAGATATTCTGTATTTTTTTTCCTTAGAATATCCAAATTAACAATTACAGAAATGAATACCTGCTTCCCAACCTCAGGCAAGAGCAGAGGGAACTCAAAGTGCTCACAAGGTTAGGTAATATTCCAAGGACGAAACTGGGCGAGATGCTGCCAATCTTTAGGGAAATAATTCAATTATAATCAGTACTTCAAAAATCTAATAGAATTAACTTTTCCCACTTCTCTCTTTTAGGAAAAGTGATTTTTAAAAAGCAACATTTAAAAACAAACAAGTGTTAAGCTAAGTTATAAAGTTTAATAATCCTAAGAAAGACTAAAGGACACTGAGAGGACATCGGCCATTATGTTCCAGTCAGACATAATGTGAAAACTTCTCTTCCCTGCCAAACGGAACTCATTTCTCAAACATTGGGAACATCTGTATAAATCAATGCCCTCAGTTATAGAGAGAAGAGGAGGTAGAGGAGCAGCTGGAAGAAGAGGGGAAAAAAACATACAGAGCTAAATGTTGAGCACATTTAGGAGAGAAGTTCCCTTTTTACTGGCTACTAAGGTGAATAAATAAGCACTTTAGAAATACACAGACTGAGACAGAAGGTGCAGCTCTAACTCCTAGCGTTTGCATTCTACATGAAAGGTTAAGGGTATTTTCCAGTTGTTGCTACAACAGCTTCATATTCTTTGTGGTCTTTGAACCATAATAAGGATCAGTAAATGGAGTATTCTGACAGCTTTACAATTATCTGGACTAAACTTCCCCTACCACTCAAAATCTTCCTCTCAGTGGTTACCTGTCAACCACACAGCTAGGGCACATGTGGCTCAGGTGAAGCCAACGCCTCTATTTACTTTTTTCTGTCTTGTGGGTGACAACAGGTATGGTCCCCTTCCCATGGCTCCCACATCTTCAACACGCTTGTTATTCTGTGTCCCAAATGCCCCCAGTGGGCATGTGCAAGAGTGGCATCACGGGTGAAATCTCCACCACCTACACTGCCTACACGTAAGGCAAAGCTTGCAATTTCCAACCTGGGGTTTTGGGTGGGGGTCAGTGTTTAATACTGTACATGTGGCAACTGTGGTTTATTCCAAAGAACATGAGTGTGCTATGATATATTCAGTAATTGCTCTACTTGTAAAAAAGGAGTTGTAAAAATTATATTAAAAATGCTTGTTGATGCCCTGTGGGTATGAGTCACTATGTAAAGAAGGATCAAAATGGATCCTCTGTTATGGGTTCCTGCTGGTTCTTTGATTCTTAACAACTTTATTATTAATGTTAATAGGAGTTAGGCACACATCAATGAGAGAATAAATTCCTTGGGTTTAGTGGCGCTTGAATTAATGATTTGTAAGCAATGTAAAATGCTTTCTAATTTCGTTCCAAGTAATGACACACTACACAGAAGAGCTGAAAATTAGGCAGAGGTCTCACCCCTGGGTGGGAAAGGCCAGGGGGATGGGAGAAAGGAGGCTCTCCAGCTGGCTGGAGCCTGCCCGGGGCTCTGCAGGAGAACTCTGCACAGCGTGTGGGAGTGTAGCAGGAGGGACAGGCACAACTCGCCCAAGGGATAAAGAATGTGATGCAGGGAGGAAAGGAAAATTCACAAAAGTGAGTCTGATACAGAAGGAATTTACCATAATCTAAAATGGAAATGACTGACGACAACTGTGCTTCTTAAGTCTGTCACAGAATGGTTCCATAAGTTAATACTATTCATTGACTTCCAAAAATACCCACCAAGATAAAGTGGGAATTTAAGTTTCCAGGATGATGCAGCAGAATTCATGATGAATAGGTTATTCTGCAATGACACAAAGCTTTGCTTCTAGTTTTTGGAAACCCAGCTTTTGGTTTAACCTTCTCTTGCCCAGGTCTCCCTTTCAACTATTCTCATAGGAAACCAAGTGCCAGTTGATTGGTATCCTTTGAGGACGGACATTTGCCACGGGGCTGCAGCAAAGATGAGTATAAATGGCAGACACCAAACTTCCATGATTTGGTAAGAAAACAGAAAAACAAACTTTAATCTAAAAATCTCTTCAGTGTTTTCTCTTCCACACTTAATCACCTTATCCTTCCTTACATTTCATCCTGATGCATTGCGGATACTGTGAAGAAGACCTCTGTTGACAAATAACAAGACCTCACAACTTAAAAGACTAGGTAGGTACACAGTGATGGCTGCACGGGGTGTCTGCTCTTAGCTGCTGAGAGTCCAGTGCCACATTCGAGAGATTTTAACACCGTCTTCATCATCTGTAATGCTTAGCTTACCCTCTAACCTCTGGCAGCACCTTAATTGTTTGGCTCAGTGCTCACCTCCCACTTGGCAGATTTCAGGTCACTTTTGGTTTAAAGGGCATTGCATTTAGACATTCCAGTGTAAATTGTTTCCTTCATAACCAAGACAGGGCTTCACATACTGTGTGCATTTTATTTTGGATTATGTGGCTTTTCAAGGGAGTTCCCCATTTTTCTGAAATACCTACCTAGTCACCCTGAATCAGAATACATGGGAATTCTTATGACATGTAGTTTAACTGAACAAATATTTATGGGGAGAGAATTTTGTTGGCTAGGGAAATGGATACCAAAATTCAACAGAACTTCCATACCAGCCACTCTTTGAATGATCAGAAAACGGGTCTCTCCAGTGGTCCAGATTATACCAGGAAAACATTAGCCAATTAACAAAAACAGAAGTGCATTCAAGCCTGTGACAAGTGGAAACGGTGCCTGGGTTGTGCACTGGTTTTGGACTGCTCCTCTCCTCACTTCTGCTGGTGCTAGAGACACAGGGGTGTCCTGCTGATGGCCTAGACGTGAGCACAGCCTTTGAGGAAAAGGCCTTGACTGGGATCTCAGTCCCCTACAACGATTGGCATGAGCCTGTTGGACACCAGGCTGTGATAGGAGAGACCGAATGGGGTGGAAGATGCTGGTCAGGTGCTCATGAAGAGAACAGAACAGAATCAGCCACCGTCTCGGCCTTTAAGATGTTTGCAGCCAACCTGGCAGATAAGCTCTACACACATGCCAAGTTAACAACACGATACTTAATCACTGACTGACTACCAAGATGGATGCAGAGGTCTTGAAAAAACTGGGTAAAATGCCTAGATTTCCCAACCATACGTGTTTTTCTTGGCCAGGAAACTAAAATTTGAGACTAGAAAATGACCAGAAACCAGCTGAAGTTTCTCTGAGAAAAACAGAAACTAAGCAGACTGTTTACCCATTTTTCTTTTGCTTTAAAACAGCAGCTTCCCACTGACTTTTGAAGCCACTTGGAGTTCCAAGGGCATGCTGCCGCTTCATCCTCTGAGCACTGTTCTGGGCTAACTGGTAGTGTTTTGGATTTTCTAAATCAGGTACCTTTCAGTCATACACATTTATTTGGCTATTTTAAGGGGATTAATTCAATCACTTCAAATATTTGGGTTTCATTAAAAAATTATTTCCTCAAACAATGTTATTTTTATGGCTTGACTCTGGGAGTGAGGCCATACGAATCGTCTGGCCCTACGAATCGTTTTTTTAAAGTAGACAAACAACATCAATAAAAGGAAAAGCGGTTTCCCTATTCTCCAGCTACTCTGAATCGAGGACCACAAGTTACGAAGCTGATCATATCCCAGCCAGTTTCATTCATCATATATCCTCAGCTTTTTAGTTTTACATCCTCCAATCCATGGAGAGTTGAGTGTAATTGTTCATATCAGGGAAGGATGCAACACACTTCATGTCTCCAGCCAGTGACTTCTGGGGGTGGGAGGTGGAGTCTACAGAGATTACATAAGAGGGTAATACAAGAACCTGAATAACAGGTGTCTTCGCCTATGGCTTTGGCTGGCTGATGTTTAACATTATAATTCCTGAGATAACATTGAAACAATGTGCTGAGGACAATTTCATTGCTGCAGCAAAGAGTGCAAACGCAGAAGTACCTGAAGAGCATGTGGAATTTTCGTCTTCACAAAGACGCCATGATGTTAATGGGGGACATTGTGCTTTCCAAGAAGACATTGCACATATCCATGTCAGGAATGGTGCAAACCACATGAAGTGAGAAGAAGAAAACTGTGTTCTTTCCCATAAATGACCTTCTCCCCTCTGAATAGTTTTCCCACGTGCTAATTTACTGAGTGGATACGACAGTGTGGACACAGCACTGGTTTCAGTGAAGTATTCTTATCCTTAAGCCCATAGTTTACATCAAAAACTGCTAAAATAAACTAAAAAAATACTTAAAAAGAACATTTTATTCCCACGTGCCTAAAAGCTAGGAAGAGGCATCATGGTCCTGAAAACATAGAAAGGCCATGCTTAAGGTTTCAGAAAAAGTAAGGCAAAGTTAGGCTTTGGGGAACATCCACACTTCCTGTTACCATAAAACTCTCAGTCCCTGGAGGAGTCGGGCATGGTTTTCTCCACTTCGGAAGGGACGCTCCCTCCTTCACTCTATCCTGAGCATTCCTCTCTTCCCAACTGAGTGCGGGATCTCTGGGCGCTCTTTAGCAGATGACTGCTGACTATCCCCTACTACATATTTCTGTCCTAAATAGAAATGGAACACTACATTGCAAAGCCACTGATAAATACTTTTAAGACAGGAAGAAGCACAGCTTTAGGTTTTTCTTTCTTTCTACTGAGTAGTCAGATTTTGGGAACTCACCTAACTGCCTCAAATAGCATATAATGCAATGAACAGCCAAACCTGAATGTTTTGGCTACAGATCGCTACTAAACGGGATAGAAAACATAACCCAGCCTCTTGGTAAAAAGGGGCTACCTAAGTGGTTCTTACGCCAACAGAAAAGAAACTGAGGGTGGTGGCTGACTCATAGGCAGAATGTGGTCGTTCCCACAAGGTTAGCCTAAGTGGGGACTGTGTATAAAGTAGTGCTGTGTGGGAACTTGGAGGCCTGAAGAAGAATCCGCTGTGTCAGCGCCATGTAGTGGAAAGAACTGAGTGAGGACTTAAGAAACCTGATTCTCTACAGGCTCCACTGATTCTTTTTTCTGTGACTTGAGTAGTCACTTTACCTCATTAGTCCTCAGTTTCCTCATAAAATAAAGAAGGTAGCCCGGGTGACTGCTAGGTTCCCTCCAGGCCTCTGCTCTAGCCCCAGTTGGGGTACACTTCCTGGAGG
Source organism: Micronycteris hirsuta (assembly GCA_004026765.1). Classification (NCBI taxonomy): domain Eukaryota; kingdom Metazoa; phylum Chordata; class Mammalia; order Chiroptera; family Phyllostomidae; genus Micronycteris; species Micronycteris hirsuta. Next base: position 11,100 of record PVJI01016484.1, on the reverse strand, counting down.
CTCTGCCAGCCTGCTTCCACCTCTGAGCTCTCCAAGCCTATAGGAAGGGCCAGTGTGGAGCCCTCCTGCTCCGATCTCACCTCCTTCTACGGCCCTTTCTGCCACCCGAGATAAACACCAGATGGCTCAGAGTGGGTGTGTTTATAGCTGCTGTTCAGTCCTACAGTGCATTCTCCATGGATGGTCCAGGGGTTAGAAATACTAGCTCTTTAGGCTTTTTCACCAACTAAGAAGCAGAAAACCACAACCCGTCTTAGCCTTGGCTTTCCCATCACTAGAGTAGGGCAAATGACATCTTTCTCCATCCAGAGCTGCCAGTGTTAGGAGCTCAGCCATTCTGAAAGCTGCCAGATAAAATTCAGGGTATCCACTTAAATTTTAATTTTGGATAAATAATTTGGGACATACTTTTATTAAAAATTATTCATTGTTAATCTGAAATTCAAATTTTATTGAGTATCCTGTATATTTTTGTGGCTTGCTAAATCTGGCACATGATAGATGCTGCTCTTGATGGTGGTAAGCACCAGGCTGCCACACCAAACCAGCCTTAGCAGAATAAAACCACCACTGATGTGACTTCTGGGCCTTAGGGACATGGGTCCACATGGTTTGAGTATTTTTTCTCCTTCAACCTCTCTTCCCTCCTATGACTGGCCCCTTTCTAGTCCTCCTATTGGCTTCATATCACCACATATCCTGCTGGGTCCCCTCCCGAAGGTGCTCAGATTATCTACCAACCGACCACCTGTCCAATCACAACCCCATTCCCACTGGCTAATCAATTTGATGGAATTAATTCATATACACGTGTCACTGATCATTTCATAAGTCATCAACCTCCTCTGAAGCAACTGCTTTTTTTTAAAGGTCATTTATGAGGTGTGTCCAGAAAAAGTCCAGCCATTGTTAATATAATGAGCACGGTTTGCCCAACATGGATGTAACCTGGCAGCTAAGGAGAGTGGACTGAATGTGCATGGATGAATGATGACGACTTTACTATACTAGTCAGTGGGGGCGGTAGACGCCATTGAGTGAGCATGTGTACTGTGTGGCCATCACATTGAAAGTAACTGAGAAAGTAGAGCAACAAATCTGCACCAAATTTTGCATTAAGCTTGAACATTCCTCCACAGAAACTATTCAGATGATCAGAAGGCCACAGATATGGGCAACTGGTGATTGGAAGCTTCATCACGACAACGCACCCACTCACGCACATATCTCGTGCAGAGTTTTTTGGAGAAACATGAAATCACCCAAGTGACTCAGCCCCCCAACAGCCCAGGTTTGGCACCTTGTGACTTCTGGCTTTTTCTAAAACTAAAATCACCTTTAAAAGGGAAGAGATTTCAGACCACTGATGAGATTCAGGAAAATACGGCAGGACAGTTGATGGTGATTGGGAGAACTGCGTGAGGTCCCAAGGTGCCTAGTTTGAAGAGGACTGAGACATCATTGTCCTATGTACAGTGTTTCTTGTATCTTGTATCTTCTTCAGTAAACGTCTATTTTTCATAGTACATGGCTGGATACCTTCTGGACAGGCCTCATATACTCTCAAATTAAAATGATCAAATTGTAGGCCATCAAAAAATTGAAGTGAAAAAACCGTAGGCTGTGTGAAAGAAAAGCATTGCAGGGGTGAGAGGTGGGTAGGGGAGAACTCACACCACCTAGGAACTGGCTCTCATGGCAGTTTCTCTAAAGTGTTTCTCCTTTTTCTTTCATCTTCTTCTGAGCTCACAGCAGCTCCCACGGTAGCAGAAGACCCGCTGATAAGGGGCAAGTGGAAGAGGGAAGTGGAATGGGGTGGAGTAGGAAGTGGGCGTCACTCGTGAACTGGTCACCCCACTCTGAACCAGTGCAGTATCCAGGATCTCCTAGTACCAGCACCTTAATTTGGACTGGAAAACACAAAGCCTGACTGAACTTTCTCCTTTTTGGCCACTTTGTATTCAGAGATGAAACACAACCGCATAAGCTTGTACCTCCTGAATCCCAAATGTAGTGCAAAATAACTCCAGGGACCATTAAGAACCACCTCCTTTTTACAGGGCAAATCAGTCTAGATGGTTCTGAAAGCTAACGGGGAGGAAGAGAGGGGTTGGTTTGAGAAGATACACTTCAGTCAGAATTACTCAGGCACTTCCAAAGGGGTCAGCTGGATTTCTCCTCAGGCCTACTTCTGCCTTCCTGGGAAGGACATCCGTTCCTAGGTTTTTCTATCCCACATGACCATTTCCTTTAATGTCCACAACCCATCACCTAAAAGCACTTCAGCAAAGCATTGAAAGGAAAAGGCTTACAATGAATAAAATGGCAAAATATTTACTATCCTTCTCAAGCAATTAGCTGTCATCAGAGTGACCCTCACTCAACCTCTTGGGAAGACAAAACTGCCACATGTTCTGGTTCACTCTTCAAGGTGAAACGAATTACTACTAACTCGGAAACGAGAAATTCTGTTGTATCATTTTGCAACGCCCATTGCAGGGTAGCTGGAGGCACCTGGTACCCTACTGACTCTGCAGAGCACACCTTCCAATTATCTTTACATTTTTGTGACTCTGCCATGAGATTAGAGATGTGATTTTTTTAAAGATAATAACAGAGCTCTGGTGGGAAAGGTGAGGAGGAGGGGGGACAGGGAGTAACATCCTCTGAGAATCACATGTCCCAAGAGCTTTACACTTTATTTAGTCTTTCCAACAGCCAAACTAGGGGAAATGGGCCTCTCGGACCAAGCATCATTAGCACTTCTGTCCTTTGAAGTCACTGTCTACCACACCCTGTTTCATTCAGGGTTTTGAGCACCGATTTCACTTTCCCCTTTGAGACTGGAATGCAGCTGTTTTTGCAGAGTGTGGTCACTGACAGGGATGGACTAAACATTTGATGGGCTTATAACAGGCTCTGCTGAAGGCGTTTATTTTAACACAGGACTTATTTATAACTTGGTTGTTTTGTCTTTTTTAAAGGAAAACAGTGTCCAGTATTTAGATAATTACATTTCATGGTACACTTAGATAGTCAAGAAGAATTTTTTTCTTAACCGATGATGGTAAGGAATTCCATGGCAAGAAAGACACTAAACTTTCCTCCTGGGTAATAGGGAACAACTTTTTCTCTTCCAAATCTTGCACAGAGAGTCAGGAAGAGTCTGGTCACTCCCGCTAATGCATGAGTTAACAAGGAGTTGAAAGAGCAGTTCTTCCCCTATCTCATATTAGTTTGATTTTTTCCTCCTTATATTGTAATTTTTAGGAAAATCCTTATTTCCAACCATTTAGGTGTTTCTCTTGCTCATTCGTTCACTCACGCCCCAGGTAATAATAAATCAGGGCACAGAAGCATGGGTCTAGTGTCCTCTAACCAATTACCTGTTCAGAAGGCCACCTGGGTTTGGGGTAGTATAAATGATCACATTCTGTGTTCAGTGAGCTACAAAAAATCAGTCATTGCAAGGGCCTTAGAACTGTGCTCAGTACCCCTCTTCAGCAGTTAGAAGGGTGGGGCCCAGGAACTACATTTTCATAACCTCCCAGGTCATCTTGAAGTGCCCCCATGCTTGGGAACTAGACGGGTACAGAACACACTGCTATTAAAGCTGAAGTCAGAAGTCAGTCCCTCTGGAACCAGTCAGCTTTGTTGTGTTGCAGAGAAACCTGCATATATACCCTTTATCAGTGGAGATACCAGCAGGAAACTGGGGGCACACCCTCCAATTATGATAATTTGAAGGGAATTTAATAAAGGGGCTATTTACAAAGAGGCGGGTGGGGCACAGAGAAGAGATAAGGCTTAGTGCAGTTCTCTGGGATAGTAATGAGGGGGGATTGGGTAGGGGCAGGCTCTTCACCCCCCAGGGCCTGACACAGGAAGGTGAGGGGTAGACACCTGAATCTGGGACAGAAGTGCTGGTGAGCAGTGCTGCCCGACAGGAGCTGTGACCATCACTTAAGGGCCACTGCCAGTCTGAGAGACCCTACTGGGAATGAATATCCTGACCTCACTCTCCTGACCTCACTCTCCATCGCCCTTCAATCTGTGGGCACTCCCCTTGCTGAACCCCGCTAGAAACCAGAGGCAAAGGAGCCCACAGAGGCAGGGCACGGAAGTCAACTTTCTGGGGTCAGAGTAAAGCAAAGGGTGAAGAGTGTTTGAGGTGACAGGAGCAAAGGAAAGACGCCTGGCACAGCGTCTCTAAAGAAACCCTGGCAGGGAGAGTCAGGCCTCCACCATCGCCACAGACAGCAGCATTCCACGCACAGGCGCGAAGCGCCGGCCACGCCCACTCCTGAAAGCACCTGCTGGGACAGGTAACTCCAGAAAGGACACAACTTTATCCAAGGAAGTATTTCAAAAATAAATTCACAGACGTGCTTATCAAACATTTAATGAACACCGATTCTATGAAAGACACACTATTTTACTTTACCTAGAGTAAAGCTGTCTTTATGTTAAACTCTCAGGCCTACTGCTGAGAGAAGTCATCGGATTTAGTGAGGCCCCCGTCACTATTTTTTTTCCAAAAGAAGTCAAAATAAGTATGCTACAAAAAAGAAAACTATCTCAGATTTTTAAAGCAGAAAAAACATTTAGCTTTAATTTCATGCACTCGTAGCCTTACAGCAGAAGTAACCCATTTTTTTTAACATATCTTATTTTCCAGTTAGGTTTTACCTCCCTATTAGCAGACGATGAAATGTATGATGTGCTGTCAGATGACCTGACACAAACCGGCGGAGGGACAGACTGATCCCATCTTTCAACTTGCACCAACAGTGTCAGTTCCACTAAAATTAAGAAGTCATCAGGAAGCATTACGTTTGACCGCCATTCTCTGGTCCATGGTCACCCTCAGTGGGGGCCCGGTAACTGACTTATAAATCTTCCCTCTGTCTCCGAGTACACCCGCTTCCCTGGCGTCAGTGAAAGCAGCGGTCTCCCGGGCTCTCTGGGGAGGCCACGTCGGCTGCGCATGTGCTGCAGTGGTGTGCGCCTCCACGGGTGCTCCAGAGGCACATTGTGGGGTTACAAAATGAGCATCTTGCTTCTTTCTCAATGCTGTTCAAGCCTCCTCCAACCCCAAAGTCTCAGCTGGGTGCTGCACGTGCGCAAAAGCCCTCTCTGCAACACTGGCTTTATCGGAGGTGCGCCTTGGGCCCAGAGTCTGTAACAGGCAGGGCATCTATGAGAATGTGGTACCACGGTTCTTTCTACTGACATATCTTAATGGTTATCATGTAGTTATAGCAAATAATACTGGTTTACTACTTGAGGAGGTCACATAAAGTTTCTTCTAAAAACAAATTTGGTTTAGAACAAAAATTAATTTAAGGGAAATATCATATAAACAGGTGGTTCATAGGTATGGTGAAACTCATACAGGTGGTATACAAATGATTAAAGTTCGGGAAACACTGGTCAAATGCTAAGTATACCTCATGAGTCACAGACACATAGGTTTTAGTTCTGACTTCCTTCAGATAGGCCATAATGACTCATTTTATTGCCCTGTAAATAAGCAATTTTTCATTGAAGGTAGTAGATCTTCTGGTCAGAGAGTGGCAGCTCAAAGAGTATAACAACAATTTAATAAAATTGCTTTGCAATCTAAATCCTATCTTGTTCATAGAATAACAGAGATGCATGTGATAAATTATTAAAAATTAAGGTCTATAGATTTATATACAATATAGTATTGAAGGATGAAAATATGCGAGAATATAAATAATGAAATGAGAGGAAGAGAAGCCAAATGCTGCTCTCCTCTGTCACTTCATTGAGAGTATTCCAGAGCCACCCAGGCGGAATAAATTACGAAAGCAATCTGTCACGGTACACCAATCCTTTTGACGTTAGTCTTGTAAAAATACTGCATATTCTGTGGTACTGATCAGGGAAAACACTGTCAATAGTCACCTCCTACATGAACTGTAAATCTCTTTGACATTTTAGTTCAGCCCAGTTTCATCTCAAGTCACCCAAAACCCCAAATTCTAACCTCCTGAGAAACTTACATTCATGCTCATGTTCCACTCAAGTCAAGGCCTCCGGAAACACGGAATCAACCAATGGATGGGCCTTTTCTCTTAGAAACATGAGCGAGGAAGCTGAGGGCTTGGCTGCACTTGCACCACTTGCACTCGAACCTGCACGCCCCTGCTCCCTGTGTCCCCAGCCCCAAACCCACCTTGTGCGCAGAGCCAGAAACTAATGCTGCCCAGCCGTCCCAGAAAGACATGTTTGAAACAGAATGTTCTGTGTTTCTGTGCCCTTATTTACACTGTGCCTTACTAAATACCACACATCAGCAGCCCTCTTTCTGGGACTGGGCCCTTCTCCTATGCACTGTCTGCTGTTTACTTGTTTTAAAAATATTTCTACACTGTATCTATTGTTCTCTATTCACTACATAATTGTATGATACATTGGCAAGCAACTGCTCCTCAATGAATAAAAAGTGTGTTTACCAAAGAATAATCCAACTTGCTTGGCACAGGGAGCAGACCTTGCCCAGCACCAGCTGATGTCTGATGCAAACATCGAGTCCTCAGCTCTCTGCTCCTTGCTAGATGGGCAGGCAGTCAGTATTTGCTAATTACCAGTTTTAGTCACATAAGGTAGAGGAATACTATTTTATACTGTATAATTTCATTTGTGAATTTTTTTGACTTAGTTGCTAGAATTACAGGAAATAAATGGACTTTAATACTACTCAAGTCCTAAAATTTAGATTCAAATGCAATGGTTTTAAACATGCCATAATAGTAGCAAATATTAGGGATGGGGGTTCATATAACATAGAGTTTGGACCTATAAATGTAAGAAGTATAACAAGTATTAGACAATATGGGTCAAGATGCTTCTGGGCTCCCTATTTTAACAGACTCCAGTTTCACAAAGAGACTTATTGGAAAAGAAAGGGCAAGACACATGTTTATGTTTATGACCTTTCAAATCCTATGTATATTATACATGTTTTGGGGTGTCTGCCCCATCTTTGTTCCCTTCTCTTCAGATCTGCCCTGCCAACAGCTCAGCAGCAAGCCATGTGACCAGAACTGGTCCAACAACATATGAATGGACAGGAATGGACCCCGAGAGGTCATATATGCTGGCTAGGAACCTATAAATTGTGTGGTTTGACTTAAAAAGAAACTTTAAACCAATTAGATAAATTCTACCAGGAATTTGAAATTTAAAAATGAGGAGGCTGTTACCAGTTAGTTGCGGGTTGCCAAGCTGACAGATTATTCTGGTTAAAATGCCTTTTTAAAAAAAATCTGGGGGGAGTAATAAGCAGAAGTAGCTAGACTAGGTATCTGCAAAATCCTTTGCTTCCCAAAACACATTTTGGGTAGAGAACATTTCTGAGTGACTGCTCTTTAAATATAATTAATAATTATTCACCTAGGGAGACCGTTTGACAAAAAAGAAAAGCATATACATAAATCCTTGCTGAGTGGTGCATAGAGTAGAGGCTGGTGTTTGGACCTTCTCATGCATGAAGCCGGGCAACCTGGCAGCTGCTGGCCCTCCAGGCATTCCAGGTGACAGGGAAAGCGGCAGTCTTCAAACTAGAGCACAGAGGAAGAAACATATGTGCCAGCTCCCAGGGATCATGTCCTAAGACCTTCTGTGCCCCAAGCGCCAGCTTGAGGTGTGGAAAGTGTTCAAACACGTTTGTGGAATTGTATGAGACTGAACTTGGAAAAGAGCAGCCTTGGGAGGAAGTTGGACAGGCTTAGAGTTGAGCTGGTTTTAGTGAAGAACAGAGAGCAGCTGCAGTCGGTACTGTATCTAAGCGAATGAAGGGAATTCTGAAGAACAGGCAGTGACTGACTGGGTAGGAGGGGAGGGTGCCAGGGACTCTGATAGGAGGCAGGGCAGATGGTGATGCTTCAGGGAGGCAAGGAGAAATGCCCACAGCAGAACCCGGAGATGCTTTCACCTAAATGGATGTGTTAATGGTTCCCATGGAGCAGGTGTAAGAGGGCTTAGCACATATGCCTCTGTCTACTGTCCTGGCTGTAAATAAACAATGTGCTTGTCTGCATCGTCTGCTTAGTGTGCACTTTGTGGAACAGTGAAAAGGAAAAGCCATCTGGGGCCAAATGGCTAGAAATACTTCAGTTGTCTACTCAGGAACCAAATATGCTTACATAGCTAAATTATTACATTTCCTTTAAAGTGGGTAATTAATTTTTAAAAATTGACTTGAGAGTGAGAGAGAGAGAGAGAGGAAGGGCAATGGGGGAGAGAGAGGGAGACAGAGAGGGAGGGAGGGAAGGGGGAGAGAGAGAGACCGGGGATCAAACCTGCAACCTTGGTATATTGAGACAATGCTCCAACAAACTGAGCCACCCAGCCAGGGCAATTAAATTTAAAATGCTGTTTTTATGGAGGATAGTGCTGAACAGTAGGAGTGCACCCAGCTTTCCAAAGGTCAAAGAGCAGGTCACAAACACAGAATGAGGCTGGAGACAAGTCTGCTGCCACTGGAGTTAATCAATCTTGAGTTTGTCACCCTTAACCAGACTCCATCATAAATTCTTCATCTATAAATGAGGAGTGTGTCACTCATCCTCCTCGAAGTGGTATTTTGAGAATTCACTCATGTCTACAACATGAAGTTGTTTAGATAAAAGATATTATGAACACACGAAATGTTTTTATGGAGACAGCCATGCCCTCTATAAAGTACTGAGCATACATTATATATGATTGTTGCCCTCACATACACATTGAGATTGCTCATTGTTCTCGTTTTAGTTTCTCAAAATTATATAAATAATGTAGCTAATTCATTCATGAAACAACTATTTACTGAGCATACTGTATGTTCTACATCCTGGAATAATTTCCTACAAGCACAATGATGTCCTAAAAGCACAGACTTACGTTGTTACAAGAAATTTAATGTTGAAAACACAAATCCAACTGTGTTTTTTTGGAAATGACTTGCGTTTTCAACATTAAACAGTTCACAAAATTAAAACTTCCAGATTTGTGATTATCCAAAGTTTAGTGATTTAAGAGTTCAAAGAGCCTCATCAGCCTGGATGAACTTTTCCCAACGCCTACCAGCAACAGTTTTACGTAGATATTATACACACCTGCAGAGACCCAACAACTTAAAGAAAACTCCCTAAACAACGTGAGCAAATCACCCTGGTTTGTGAAATGCAGCCTTGAGAGAATAATCACACTGAGAGTTAGTCAGTCTCATTGACAAACTATGCTTCATCTTGACAGAACCCCCAGAGATGACGTAGGTCAAATCGTGATAAAATGAATTCCCAGGATTGCTCAAATACTCTTCATGATGCTGATGTTTGACCGTCAGAATCTCCTGACAGTCAAGAAAGAATAGGCAATGGAAGAAAGAACAGGCAATGAGTGCAGTAGTTAGAGCCAGCATTCCGGACTCAGACAAACCCCTACTCCATAATGTAACAACAGTGGTCTTAGATCAGCTACTTTACCTCTCTAGGAGATAATACTACCTATCTCACAGGATTTCCGCAAGTGTCAGGTGAAACAGTAAAGGTCTCAATGAATGTTAACTATTACAGAGATCATCATTGGGTGGTAATGGAATGTGTCATCGAAGAGATGTTACTGAAACCAGAAAGTGAGTTGAGGGTGGGGAGAGCCTGATACTTCCAAGTTCCCACAGCGGCTCTGCTGAGCTTGCTAGGCGAAAAGCACAGAGGTGCCAAGGCACCTGATGGAGACGGATGGCCTTTCCTACCTGAGCTGAAGGAGAACATGCAGGCTGCCCAGGAAGCAGCACTACCAAACCTTAACTTCTTTCACATCATATCCTGGCACGAGAGTGCCTCCACGCCATCTTGATTTACGTTAACTGTAAAGAGAAAGCATGCCGTTGGCTCTGGGGAGTTTAAAATGTAGGGGGAAATAAAGCGCTGCAACAATGTTTTTCAACCCTATTCTCCTTGCAAACTTTAAAAACAGGTCAAAATGTAGGGGAGAGAAACAATTCTAACTACTGGGAGAGCTTTCAAAACTGAATTTGGTTTTGTGAATTAAGTTTGATTCTAAAGACAAAAATGGGGAGGAGAACGATGCAGCCACATTCCATTCATGAGATCCCAGACTCTGAGGAAAAACAATACAAAGTACAAACCTGAGCATAAAAAGATATTTTCACTGCAAGCTTTTGGAATTCCTAGGAGGACAAAAATATAACTAGAGCTGTGAACTTAATGCAGGTAAATTTTGATCTTCCTTTTAAACCAAAGGTTGAAAATAATTAAGACCTGAAATGAAAAAAGTTCAAGCAAAAATTTGTCTACACATAGCATATAAAAACTTCATGCAAAATTGAATATACATAGTACATAAAAATGTATACTATGTGAAGAATTAAATCAAGAAAATACAAACCCAAATTATGAATTTCATCTAGTGACAAAAATATATTCAAGATTAATGCTAAACAAAATAAACATTTAAAAATATTTACTTAGCTTAAGCCTTCAAAATAACTCGTACTTGTTCAAAAATAAAAACAATAAAAGGCAGTTGGAGAATTTTTCCACTAAAATGAACACACATGCAAATCCTAGGGGGCAGAAATACAAGCCAGGATTTGACTGCTGAACATAAAAGCATTGAGTGCAGAGAAATATCTGAGTTCCCTACTTTCAAAAAATACATGAAAAGTAATTCCTGGACAATCTCAACAGGCAAGGTGGGCAAATTGGTGAATTCATAGTTTTGCATGTATGTATGTATGTATGTATATGTGTGTAAGCTTTAAAAAGATTTACCATGAGTCTTCTCTGAAGAACTGGCCTAACCTAAAAGAAATTTAATAAACAGAAATTTAATTTTGCCACTCTTCAGTAATACAACCATGCCATGAAATCCAGTTCAGACGCATGGAATAAGACATAGAAAGTCGAGAAAGATTTAGTCCACATTCAATCAGTGCAAGATTGTCTTGCTCTTCTCCTGGGAGTTTTAACTGTCCAAAATCTTTCAATTAAATCTGATCTTCATTTTAATACAGATTTATGATAAATAAGCATTAACACTAACAAAATTATTCATTAAAACAGT
>PVJI01016483.1:0-38160 GCA_004026765.1 Micronycteris hirsuta | reverse complement strand
AAGCCTTTTACAAATAATAAAACACTGGGCAAATATATATTATCATTTGCATACAAATTAAAGAAAAGATATACTACTGAAGGGGAAGTTATCAAATTCATAATAGATTATATAGGCTTTGGCATCAGACAGATCTTAGTTCAAATACAACACTTCTGAGGGATAAGAGAATAAAACAAAGATGTCCCTTTAAAGACTGAATAGTGAAGGGAAAAAGAAGAAAGAAAATTTGTGATCCTGAAAGATAATAAGAACTAAAAATATTTTTTTGTTAATTAAACACCTCCACACAGTGGCCCAAAATTCACTCAAGAAAATTCACTTTACTACACCGACAGAAGGCAATCCTGAATTCCTTGAAGAGGAAATCTTAAAAACCATCCCAAACTATCATACTTACCCACAAAATGCATATAGGTAAGTAATCTTCATCTGTACAAAGCTACTGTTAGACTAAAAGAGAAAATAAACTAAAACATTGTAACAAATTTCCCCAAACTAAAAAACTACCAAACAGAAGAAAACTCTAACACTCAAGCATTTGAAAATATGAAACAAAATCCTTGAATCTGAAATTCAAAAACTAAGACTACAAATGGATAACAAACATTAAGAAATGAGTTGAAAGATGATTAAACTCAAAAAAGAACTATAAGAAAATATCAGAAATGAAGACTAAATTATAAGGCAAAGATATTCAAATAAAAATTTACTAAGAGGCATGGGAAAAAAAGGGATGAAAAGAACCAAGAGAATGGAAATCAAGAAAGAAGTTAAAAAGGACAAGTGGTTGAAAGAAAGACAGAAAAAGATCCAAAAGAGAAAAATAAAACAATAAGAACTAATATTTAAAATCATAATCCTAGAAAACTTTTTGAAAATAAAAGAAAATCTGAATATCCATAAAGCACCCCAACTACATGGGAAAATTGAGCTAGCATGATCAACACTAACACCTATACTAGTAAAATGATTAGATTTTAAATATAAAAACTATGTAATCTAAGGGCCCCAAGGATAAAGATCAAGTAACTTAAAGAAAGGTCATTAGAGTGGCATCAGACTTCTCAAAAGCAACAAATAAAGCAAGGGAAGCCTCTGGCCAGGTGGCTCAGACAGTTAAGAGTCTCATCACACACAACAAAAGGTTGTGGGTTCGATTCCTGGACAGAGCACATACATAGGTTGCAGATTCAATCACCCTTGGGGTGCATACAGGGGGTGGCCAATCAACGTTTCTGTCTTACACTGATGTTTCTTTCTCCCTTCCTCTCTGTAAAATCAGTGAGCATGTCCGCGCGTGAGGATTAAAAAAAAAAAGGCAACAATAGAACACCATTTTATAAAAACTCAAGATTTCAAGCCCGGCTGGTGTAGCTCAGTGGATTGAGCGCGGGCTGGGAACCAGAGGGTCCCGGTTCGATTCCCAGTCGGGGCACATGCCTGGGTTGCGGGCCGGGTCCCCAGTGAGGGCCATGTGAGAAGCAACCATACATTGCTCTTTCTCCCTCCCTTCTCCTCTCTCTGAAAATAAATAAATAAAATCTTAAAAAAAAAAAAAAAAAAAAAAACCTCAAGATTTCATATCCAGCCAAGCTGCCCTTCTAATATCTAAGGCACAGGTGGCAAACACAAGGCCTGCGGTCCTCCCTCCACCTTGTTTTATCCAGCCCGGCACCTTGTTTCTGCCTGGCAGCAGCGCCAAGCTCCTTGCCCCTAGTTAAGGAGTAGGTACATTTACACAGTCCTAAAATTACATTTGGCCCTTTGAAGGCAACTGCAAGGCTGATGTGGCCCCTGGTGAAAATGAGTTTGACATCCCTGATCTAAGGTATAGAAAAACAGTTTTAAATACATAGAAGCCAAAGGAATACTACATAAGAGCCCTTCCTTCTTGGAGAAAACTACCAGAGGATAAGCTGTATCCAACCTGGAGATGATGCGGATCCTTTGGCAAAAGAGTTAATAATATTCAGTTGCAAATATAAGACTAAAACAAAGATGAGGACAAAAATAAAAGAATAATATATTAATGTTAAATGTTCTGAAAGAGTAAAATTAATGAATATCGAAAAATGGGAACAAAAAGGGAGACAAAAAACAAAGAAATAAAATGGGCTCTTTAACTGTTACATATGAAAGAAGTAGAAAGCAAAGGATAAGTAGAAAGGAATAAAACTGAAAAACTAGATAGTAATAAATGAGAAAACTAAGCACTAAGGGTATATAAGAAGGTATAGGCCTTCCATTTCTGGCCATAATGGAGTTCCTGGAATGGACTGTCTTCCACTGTAAATAACTAGGAAAACAATGTGTTTTAAAGGGGGAGGGAGACACTGTTCTTAGACACCGGACAACAGGCAGTGCAGGATTATGACTCTTGATATAAGAGAAACGAAAGAGATGAACCACCGCTCCTTGCCCAATGGTACTCTCCAGACTGCAGTACAAGAAAGGAAACCCAAACACAGCAAAAGTCCTACTGAATTAAACAGAGCTCTAGGAGACTCAGCTGGAATGTGTATGTACTGAAAAAGAGGAGCTATACAGAAGAGCTCCAGGAATCTAAACAGAGGTCCCCTTGGTGACCATACAGATGAGACACCTTGTGGAAGATTATAGGCACCTAGGCTCCCAGACATCAGTCAGCCACAAGACCCTGTACTTGTGAGAGAAGCCACCTTGGACCTTCTGGCCCTGCCCAGCCACCATCTGAGAACAGCTGCATGAGTGACAGCAAATACAGCAGAGAAGGTCCACCCAGTCAATCCAGAGACGTGAAAAATAATAAAATCATTTCAAAACAAAACAAAACAAAAAAGGTAGTACATATATATAATAAGCATGGTAATTTAATACTTTTATTTTAATTTACAGTATAACTATACTAATAATTTTATAGCATTATAGTATAACCATAATAACTTATTTAATAATGATGATAATTAAAATCCTAATTGTTAGAGTAAGTAGTACACATATGGGGGGAAACTACAGATACTAGTTTTCATTCTCCCCAAATGCAAGGCCTAACATCTCATACTTATTCTTTGTTCTGTCTAGATTATAGGAGATGGATTTTCTATTTATTATGAAAACTATAAAGTACACTTGTAATCTCATACCAGCTTGAAAATGAAGAGTCTCCTAAAGACATAATAAATACAATATTCCAGAGTAACACTAGTAGAGTTAAAAATATGGTGGCCAGTTTTTTTACTGATTAAAAAGTTGTAGTACTCATTGATATACCTAGCACAAAATTAGTCCCTCTTATTTCCACTTCTCCTTAAAGATAAGCCCATCCACCATCACCTCCCACTACTCTCCAACGTAAATACTCTAATTCTTACTGCTTCTACACATCGTGCTCGTACAGTCTATTCTCAACACTTCTTATCCCCTTACTGCAAGCCCTACATCTCTGGTAAGAGAGAACATCTACAAAGCATTTAGGTCAGTCAGCCCCATCTTTCCCACCAAACCCTTCTGTATATCATTCCCTAATATGTGTCCCCTCTGAATGCCTACAGCACTTGCTCTACAATTCAAGGCCTGTATTTTCAGCATTCATCACTTGGAACAGGTGCCCTAGCTACTCAGGTATCTATGTCTTGAGTGGCCTTTTAGCTCCTTGGCAAGAGATCACATTTCTTCTACTTGTTTGTATCTCCTCCAGCACAGATCCTATTTCAAAAACCCCCAAATCCTCTAAAATTTATGCAATGTTTTATGCAGAATGTTTTTTGAAGAAATAGTAAGTAGCCTTCATCATATTCTCAGATAACCATATGATACAAAATGGTCAGTAATCTCTGTCAAATAATGACTGCTTATTATATACATAAAAACATTTGTTAACTTAATATCCATCATGCAGCAAAACAGTCAGCTCTGCTAAAAGTAATAAAAAGCTCTATTTGTCTGAAAAAGTAAAGAAAAATTTCTCTACTACTGTGTGTAGAAATTCAAGCCTTAGAAACTATTTAGTTTTTCTTATCTATAGCAAATATATTTTATTATTTCAATAACCCAAGAATAATAAAAGAACATTGGTGGGTCTTCTGCACCATGAAACCATGAAGCGTTTTCTGTTCTTCAGTGCCCTAAAAAATCTGATTTTACTATGAAGTTTTAATTAAACATAAATATAGGAGCATTATTAAGAAATTCATATGAAACAGAAACTGGAAAAACATTTAAAAGCAAAAACTAATCTGAAGAAGAATTCTCTCCATCATCCGATTACATAGTGTAGAAAAATACAATTAATGTGTACCAGCCTTAATTCTTTCTGGCTCATGAAATTATATTTCTATTTGCCAGCAAACATAAATCCTGCAGAAGTTCGCAAGGCAAGCATATCAAAATAAGCATTAAAAAAGTAGCTTTTTAAATACTCTGCTGTCATTACACGTTCACTCACAACACAACCAGAGTTTTACATATTCTATTCTGTCTCTGCACAGTTAGTCTTACTGGTCACTTTAGGAAAGAATCTTCAGGTCTCTCAAAAACAAAGGTGTTTTTCTCATCTTTATAGCTACCTTTTGTTTCTTAAATAAGTCTCTACATACAGAATTTGTTAACTGACAGGACATTTTATATCCACCATCAGAAAACAAATTATTTATATCAAACAAAAAAGATTAAATCACCTATCCCTTCTAAGATGCTTTTATTTCACCTATCTGCTAAAGTTACCACAATATAATCTGATTCCAAGCAATGAAACTTAGCTTTTTTTCCCAATAGAGGAAAGGATGACTAAAATTTACCTTTGCATTCTTTTCTATCCTACTTGCTAAAGCTTTCATAAAATTCTTCACTACTGAATACGACAATCTCCCTAAGGCATGCAGTTCATCACCAAGAAAGCATGACGCTTTTTAAACTGACTAATGAAAAACCATTTTACATTATCTTTTGATACCTAACAGAGAAAAAAATGAGAAATAAAAATTTAGAAAGAATGAATTCCAACCACAAAAGTTTTTTATTATGTTGAAGGACACAGGCACTACTTTTGGACTCACAAAATTATAGGGTGTCAAGAGTTCTTAATTAAAAAGTGTCAGAAGTCAGGGAGCTTTATCACTTTTTAGAAATATAATCTTACCTGATTAAGTGAGGTGGTGTCTGTAACTACAGCATCAGGATGTCTAGTAGGTATGGCTACAACTTCCTGAAATGAAAAAACATTGTATGTTAAATACTAACAAGTAATATTTATTCTCTTTATCAAAACTAGTATTTGATAAGCAACCATGTTTTAAAATAATAAAAGCTGCAAGTTGGATAACAAATTTTTTTTTAAATATTTTATGTTCAAGAGATAATGATGTTTAAAGTTTCATAACAGCTAGCTTCACTACATTATGGTTTCCTTGTTTAATGAAAGAAATTATATAATGAGACCCATTCTCTAGGCCACAAAGGAGAAAAAGGTAAAGACTCTTTTCCAAATGCAAAAGATGATGATAGCTATAAAAACTAGACAAACAATTCACATCTAAATTGATTTAATCTTTAAATGCTCATTAGAAGAGTATAGATCTCTTTGCGTTTATAGCCTATTTGTAATTGGCTGAACTTCCTGGATGTGTAGATTATTTTTCATGAAAGTCATTATCCCTTCAATTATTTTTCTGCTTTCTTCTCTCTCTCCTCTCATTCTGGTCCTCCCGCTAATGGTATCCCATGTTTCTCTAAGGTTCTTCATTCTTTTTTTTTTTCCTTCACCTTTTCTCTGTCCTTCAGACAGATATTGATAAAGATGGAAAAGACAGATCTTCAAGCTTTTGGATTCTTCCCTTTGCCAGTGCAAATCTACTGTTGAGCCTCTCCAGTAAATTCATTTCAGTTATTGTACTTTGAGCTTCTGAACTTCTATTTGGTTCTTTTATAGCTTCTATTTACTGATTTTCTCTAGTTGATGAGTCACTGTCAACATACTTCCCTTTACTTCTTTAAGCATGGTTTCCTTTAGTTCTTTGAACACATAATAGCTGCTCTGAAGTCTCTGTCTATTATGAAGCCCACTCAAAGGTAGTTTCTGGGCCAGTTTTGTTTTGTTTGTTAATCTTGCCTATGGGTCACACTCTCCTGCTTCTTTCATGTCCTATCATTTTCTGCTAATAACCAGACATTTTAGATAACATATTGTAGTAAATGTGGATACTAATTACCCTTCCCTTCTGGGCATGCTGTTATTATTTATTAATGACTTGGCTAATCTATTTTAGTTAACTATTTCTCCCATAGTATGCAGACTCTGATGTTGCTCCTCCAAGGGTGCAGCCTTTGGCAAACTGCACTCTGGGATGACAGTGATTTTGGCAGGGCTCTCTGCGACTGTCTTTCCCTAATGTGTTAAACTGTCTGCCTCTTTTGGTATCAAACCCAGATGACAGGCTCCAATAACTGTCAGATGATTGCTCTATTATTTTAAACAATGCCTTAGGCATAAATTGCTCCAAGATCCGATCCCATTAAAGTCAGACCTCTTGTCAGTCAAGATGGCAGCAAAGGTAATTGCAGTACCTGCATCCTCCTACAACCACATCGAAACTACAACTAAGCTACAGAACTACCATCATTCAAATCCCCTGAAATCTAACTGAACGGAAGTCCTACAACTAGGGATTTAAAGAAGGAGCCACACAAAGACTGGTAGGAGGTATGGAGACACAGAACAGCTGATCTCACACCCATGTGTGGCAGACAAAAATTGGGAGGGGTATCTCAACTGTGGAGGTCTCTCATGAGAAGCAAACGGTCCCAGGTCCACACCAGGCCCTCAAGCCCAGGGTTCCAGTACCACGAAGAGAAGTCCCCATAACATATGGCTATAAAAACCAGTGAGGATTGAGGCTGAGTGAGAAGAAAGGCTGCTAAGTAGTACCTGGCATTCCTCTTAAAGGGCCAGTGCATGGACTTACTTGGACTCAGTCTCTCTGAGCTCCAGCGCTGGGGCAGCAGCTCCAAAGGCACCAGAGACATACAAGGAGGAACTCAATTGTCTGTTGTCAAGGCTAGAGCTAGAGGGGCATGCTGGCAGAGGTCACTGTTCCTTTTCTGAGACCAACCCTCTACAGAGCCAGCAGGGGAACATCATATCTGGGTCTCTATCAACCTGGTTCACACTTTTTGCCACAATTTGGTGATTCCCTGAGACAGGCCCCAACCAACTGTGGGCCCACCCAAGCTGTTTCCATCTGAATAGCTTATCGTGGCGCATGCTTTGGACTGTCCTAAAATCTCTCAAACAAGCAGCATCTGGCCACGGCATGCCCCATACCTCTAAGTGGTCCCAGGCCAGGCACTAGCATCAGCCAGTCTTGGTTCACAGCTTAGCCTTGTCTGGGCATGTCCAAACCCAGCACAAGTAGCAGCCATCTGCAGATCACTTTGTGGCTCCAGGAAGAACACAGGTGGCGGCTGACCTAGACCTGCTCCTCTCAGGAGGCCCCAGAGCCAGCACACTTGTTGAATAGCTTCAGACTATGTCACAGTACCACTTGACTACCTCCTCAAGTGACACACTCAAGGAGAGGACTCAGTGAACAACAGACTCCCATTGAAGTAAGTCCTGCTCTATTGGGTGGGCCCCTGAACAGCTGATCCTCCATGGTATTGGTGATCACAGGTGCAGCTGCAATGATCCTTGCAGCTGATCGTGCTGCGGGTAAATCCCTCTCCTTGTGTCAACAGCAATCAAGTCTCAAGTAAACAGGAGAGTATACACAGCCCACAGAGCAGGGCACACCTGGAGTACCCAGCTTGGGTGACTGGGGAGGGTGTGCCATTGGACCCTATAGAACACCTATGACACAAAGCTATTCTACCAAGCCCAGGGGTCATAGCAGCTCCACCTAATACATAGAAACAAACAGAGAGAGGCTACCAAAATGAAGAGACAAACATGTCTCAAACGAAAGAACAGGACAAAACTCCAGGGAAAAAAAAATGGAGAGAAGCAATCTATTAGATAAAGAGTTCAAAACAGTGGTTATAAGGATGCTCAGTGAACTTACTGAGAACCTCAATAGCATAAAGGGACATGAAAACCATTAAAAAAAAAAAAAGTTCAAAATGAAGAGTACACTAACTGAAGCTAAGAATAATTTACAGCAAAGCTACAGTAGAGTAGATGAAGCTGAGAATCAATTCAGCAATGTGGAATATAAGGAAGTAAAAAACACCTAATGAGAACAGCAGAAAGAAATAAGAATCCAAAAACACGAGGATATTGTAAGGAGCCTCTGGGACAACTTCCAGCATACCAACATTCACATCATGGGGGTGCCAGAAGGATGAGAAAGAGAGGAAGAAACTGAAAACCTATCTGAAAAATGAATGACAGAAAACTTCCCTAACCTGGTGAAGGAAACAGACATACAAATCCAGGAAGCACAGAGAGTCACAAGCAAGATGAATCCAAAGAGGCCCACACCAAGACACATAATAATTAAAAAGCCAAAGGTGCCCTGGCTGGTGTAGCTCAGTGGACTGAGCGCGGGCTGGGAACCAAAGGGTCCCGGTTCAATTCCCAGTCAGGGCACATGCCTAGGTTGCAGGCCAGGTCCCTGTGAGGGCGATGTGAGAGGCAACCATACATTGCTGTTTCTCTCCCTCTCTGTCTCCCTCCCTTCCCCTCTCTCTAAAAATAAATAAAAAATTTTTTTAAAAAATTTAAAAAAATAAAAAAATTTTAAAAATAAATAAATAAATAAAAGCAGGATGTTGGACAGGAGTAGTAACTTCTGGTCTTTCAGCTTGCCTCTGTCAACATTGCTTCAGTCTCTATGAGCAAGCTGAGGCAAGAAAGACTGGGGCTCAGTATTCCCAGCCTGCCCTGGGTAGAACGGAGTTTCTGTCTTACAAGGGGTGGCTGGTCAGAGGAATACAAAACACAGCCACTTTTACCCAGCATGGGGCTTCTGCATCACCAGCTGGTGGGGGAATGACAAAAACTAGTGACATGTTCCTCCAGGGAATGTAGCATGGCCCTATTCTGGGAGCTAGGAGCAGAGGGATCCTGTATTCTCAGCTGCACATGCCTGAAGTGAAGGTTCCATCATGCTGAATGAGGGGAAAAGGAAGGAAAGAGAGGGTTGTGGCTCAAATGCCACAGATTCTCACTGCTCTAACCAAGATAAAGATGTTGAATAGATATTTCTTCATTTGCTAATTCCCTTAGAACAATTCCCAGAAACTTTAAACTTTCCTTTTTTATATATAATTTTTACCAGTTATGATTGTTTCACTGGTGAAAGGGTCCAAGGAACTCCTCACACCATGATTCCAGAAGCAATCTCTCGATACTGTTTTAATAATACCTTATTTATTCCAGAAGAGCATTTATTACAGTATAATCTTCCTACCTCAAATAAACTAGAGGTAAAGGCCAGGTTAAATCTGTGTCAAATCCAAGTTCTAAAATATTTTTAGTAAAAACGTGTTTTTAAATACAATTTGAGAACTGAAGAATAACTAGAATTGTCTTACACAAATGAAATGCTTACATCATTTAATGAATGAAGATTTTAATTTCTACAAGATTCACTTTAGAAGATTCACTTCTAAAGACTTTTGGGTGCTGCAAAGTTTGTGTAAGAAAGTAAAAATACACCCATAATATCTTAGGTACATCACACTTAACCTCAGTCAGACTTTGCTATACATAACATGTCATGTATTAAAATATGCAAACATAAACACCATTTTAATTCCAAGGAACATACTCTGATTCATGGAAGTGTGGATTACTAAGCCTCTACTGTATGAAATTATATATAAAGTGGTAAATTCGAAAATATAGGTAAGGATCCTCAACTGCACACTTATTTTCCTTATAAAGCCATAACCTACCTTGACTTTGTCCGATGTCCGTTTTCCACCAACACCTCCAGAGCCAACGATAAATAAAGAGAACTGATTATAACATATAAGTTCCTTTCCAGAATAAGAATGGACTGAAAAGTAAATGAAAAAAATTTTTAAGTTATAAAAAGATGTAACTAGATAACCAATCAGCAATTCCTTTATAAGTTTTGAAAACAAAATGCAATTACTAAAAGGTTTTGTAATTTAAATAAGTTTGAGTTTGGATTACAATGCATCCATTTTAATTCACTCAGTACCAGCTGCTGGAAGGCAGACAGAAGATGTTCACAATCCCTTTCTTTACTATGAAATAGCAGCTTCTCACACCTATTTTTAAACCTCCCAAACTTTAGTATTTCAATTCTCTCCATCTCAAACATTTCAAATGATCCCACTATAAATTCAGGTAACCTCACACTCAAACTTTCAAACAGTCTGCCAAAGCACTCAAAAAGAGTGCCTGGAATATCAAACAGGAAAGAAGTGAGAACGAAGAGATAAGCTTCGGGAGGGCGAGAACACGGCTGTTTTGCTCACCATCATATTCCCAACAATTAGAATAGCTGGGACAAAAAAGACACCTAATAAATATTTATTAAATTAATTAATCAATGGATAAATGACAAGTGAGCAAGTTAGTGGACAGGTAAGCAAGAAATAAATGAATGTAACACAACTGCCCTCTTTCTATTGATTTCCTAGTGAGAGTTTGAGTATTATCTGTATCACCAGCTCTAGAAAACTAGGAAAATGAATTTGAACTGCATGATAGGAAAAACCCAATTATAACAAAAAATAAGGGAAGTCATAGCGATTTATATTTAAAATAAAATTTTTGTCTTTATTACATAAGAAACTGTATATCCAACTTCATCTATGCTTTATCTACAAATTCCAATACATTATTACGCATTACCAAGCTACCGTTAAATAAATGGATTAGGTCAAGAGAAAACAGTAAAAGTTAAAGCTAAGGTTACTGCAGAAGTTTTGTTTTGTGGTGTATTACTTTCCGTAGGACAGGGAGAAGGCTAAAAGAAAACTGGGAGAATTACAGCTGAATACTGGCCAACATTTGGAATGACAAGAAAATATGAAAATCTAGAAAAGAAGAGAAGGAAGATAAAAAGAGAGGAAAAGGAGAGATAACCAACATATGATGAAATCCTATGAGTTAACAAAAACGATGTAGCAGAATATTTAAGAGCATCAAGTGTTCTCAATATATTATTAAGTAAAAATAAGGCCAGTTCCAAAACAGCATCTACATTATAACCTCCTATGTATTTAGAACGAAAATGATAACATCTATATTCCAAATATCAGACAATATTAAACTTTCCACTGCTATTATTTCTAAAATTTTTGACAATATCTATTTCTTTTATTCTTAAACTTTAAAAAATTAATTTTAAGCAATGTATCTATAGCTCACATTTATTAAACTACTATAATCTTGTTTTCCACTGCAAATATAATGTGGCTATGGTGTTTAAACCATATTATGAGTTCAACAGGCCTAAATGATTCAGGAGTCAAATATGTTCCAAGTTCCAAAGAGCTAACATAGAAAAGTATATTTACAATATTGCTTAATTATCAACTGAGGGCTGTCTATGTATCCCTTCCTGTCAAAAACATACTCCAGCAAGTATAATTCTCTATGTTCTTCAAACCAGCCACATTTCTTCTGTGCTT
The DNA here is from genome assembly GCA_004026765.1 of Micronycteris hirsuta. Taxonomy (NCBI): domain Eukaryota; kingdom Metazoa; phylum Chordata; class Mammalia; order Chiroptera; family Phyllostomidae; genus Micronycteris; species Micronycteris hirsuta. The sequence continues at coordinate 26,574 of PVJI01016483.1, read as the reverse complement.
TGGTTATATTGTCTCAAATTGCCTGAAATGTCCCACTGTCCCCACCCTGTACCCCAATCTACTCCTTCTTCCCCTCCTCCCTTATTTTCTAAAAAAGTTTATAAATTTTAGATTGCTTATCTTGCTTTCTCACAAACTGACAAATACAAACTTACTAATCACTTCTATGGTGAAGTATTATATTATATACAAAGCCTATCAGTTTAACAATAATATTGTAAGAACTAGAAATGAGTTACCATCCACAAGAATTACTAAACCGGATCCTTTATCTAGGATATCAGCAACAACTGCTTCACATTTTATGTTTCCTAAAATGAGAAGTAAAATAAATAAATAAATAGACTGTTTTAAAGACTGTAAGTAAATGAATAGGCTGTGTTAAAAACCGTAAGTTAAGACATGAGAGAATTTAACATAATTTCCACTGGAAGTTCAGCAAAACTAAAAAGTATGGTTTGAAATACTTTTCAATCAGAATACCTGAGTCACTAAATTTGAAACATCAATAATTCTGATAAATTAGATTTTAAGAAACAACAATTATCAATCATCTAACAAACATTTATTAAGCATACAACTGATACCATTTACCCCATTCCTTCTCAAATCTCTACTGGATTCAATGAGACACTGTTTCTCTTTAATCACTGGGTATTTTTATGGCCTCTTCTCTCCATCATTTAACTGGTGATGTCCTGATGGATCTTCATTGTCTGGGAGTGAACTCATCTTTTTCTCAAACCTGCTTTTCTCTCTTGTTCCGTATACGAATGAATGGTGCTATCCACACAACAGCCCAAGCCAGAAACTTCAGTACCACCACTGACCTCTGAAATAAGTTAAGATTATACTAAAAGCTTTTACTTCATCCTTAAGTCTATGAAGAACCATCTGTGGTTTTTAATAAGGAAGTGACAGACACATTTGCATTTTGGAAATATTCTGGCCACAGTGTGGTGACTAGACTTAACGGGAACCAGGAAGGAGACAGAAAGAACACTTAGAAAGTGAGAGGTGATGGTGGACTAAACAAAGAAGCAGCAGTGGAGGTGGACAGAAATAGCAGGATTCAGATGTACTGAAGGGAGAGAATCAAAGAACTTGGTAACTGTCTGGATGTGAAAGATGGTAAAACAGAAGCCAAAGATGATATCCTTATTGGCCACATTCACCTCCTAAACAGCTCTCTGACCCACCCACTTCTTTCCATGTCTCCACTACCATCTTAACGCAAGCTACTGTCATGTCACTGGGACTGCCACAACAGACTGTAGGTGCCTGCTCTTCCACTCTGCTCCGTGCATGTCTGAGGCGATGTTTCCCAAAGTCAAATCTGACAATGTAATTCACTGCTCTTCCCCACACCACCACACTTCTCCCCATACCGTCCCAAGGCTCTTGTGATAAATACAAAATTCCCTAACATGATCTATGTGATACTCTTTCCTGCCACCACTACCAGGCTCTCCAGCCACCCTGGCCTTCCTCTTTTCCTCCTTATCCATGCTTCCTGTATACTGAGGGCCTTCACACAGGCCCTTGGCTTTGTGTGGAATGTTTTTTCCTTCCTTCTTTGCCTAACTGTATCAAGCTGAAATCTTTCTTTCAAATCTCTCTTCAAGTCAGTTCCTCTATAATGCTTACCACATGTAGTTGCAATTATACAATCTGTGTGGCTACCCTCCTCACCAACAAGGTTACATGCTCCATGGGAGCAGAGAACAGGGCTGTTTCTACCCCATTTATTCACAGCCCTAGCAGAATACCTAGAACTTACTGTTAGCGAGCTATCAAAACACCGCTGATGAATTGGTGATGATATCCCCAGATGATCAATTCCATGGCCAATCAAACATCAGTCCTATTTTCTACATATCTCTGCAATTCCTTCACCTGCACCCATCCTTATGCCAACAACTCTATCCAATCAACCATGGTCTCTTACTTAGATTATTACAACAGTCTCTTACAAAACCTCCTTCCCTCTAACTCATTTGTTTATACTCCAAGCAGAACTGATGCTTCTGAAAATCCACATCTGATCATATAATTCTCTCCTGCTTATAGTCCTTCAGTGGCTATCTACTGCCTTTAAATAAATCCAAACTTCTTCACCTGACTTTCAAGCTTTGGCAAGACCATTTTTACCTCCCTGCTCTCACATCTTGCTTCCTTCCCCAACCTGCCTTTTAAGGAAGCTGTAACTATTTTCAGTTCCCCTAACAGTCAAGGCTTTTTCTCACTTCCAAACCTTTGCACAGAGTATTCCCATTGCATGAATCTTCTTCAATCTCCTCTGAATATGGTTAACTCCTAATTTCAGATCTCAATTTAAATTTCACTTCTACCAAGAAGCCTTCCTCAACCCCTCATGTTGCATTCCAGGTTTTCCCATGTGCTCCTGTAACAAACTTATCCTTACCCCATTAAATGTATTACATAATGCCAATCACTGCCCATTTTTTCTACACACCATTAGACAAGTTCTAAGCTCTGTAAAAGTAAAGACAATGTCTTTTCCATGGTTACATTACCAACCCTTAGTGGAATGCCTGCCACAAAATAGGCACTGGTATTTAATAAATATTCAGTGAGTGAATAATTAACAGGCAATTCTTTTTTTCCTCTATTTTTCTATAATTTATAAATTCTCTATAATGAGAACATATTATTTTATAATTTTATTAAAATCTACTTAAATATGACTACTTCAGGAGAAAATGGTTAAATCTACCCTAACAATCAAAACCACATATCCATGAGGTTCTATTTGGGAACTTTGGGATAGTAATTATATTTGCATAATGCTTAGCTGTTCACAGCACATTTACATATACTAATATTTGATAGTCACATATTCCCTGTCAGAGATTGGTAACATAATCAATGTCACTTTCCAGATGAAATAAAGTATTGTTTTGCCCCAATAACAGAAATCATCTCAAGAAAGTAGCAAATCAAAAAAAGAAAGACATCAAGCCTGGCTGGTGTAGCTCAGTGAATTGAGCATGGGCTGGGAACCAAGCGGTCCCGGTTCGATTCCCAGTCAGGGCACATGCTAGGTTGCGGGCCGGGTTCCCAGTGAGGGCCATGTGAGAGGCAACCACACATTGCTGTTTCTCTCCCTCTCTTTCTCCCTCCCTTCCCCTCTGTCTAAAAATAAATAAATAAATAAAATCTTAAAAAAAAAAAAAAAAAGAAAGACATCAAGTAGAAACATAATAAAGATCAAGCATTTGATCCCAGAAAATCTAGAAACCAGCATATCCTGGAGTGGTACTTGTGCTAGTTCATGATGGAAAGGAAGGTGCCACTATTCAGTTTCTCGCACTCAATCCACTTATGTTTATATTTTTAACACAAGGATCGGTAAATCAACAAATGATAGTATCACTGTAGCTAACAAATGAGTTAGTAAGAGATACAGAGATGATGACACCAGTCTCCTGATGCTTGAGTTCCTGTGTCTCATCAACTAGTATGTTTTATGAAGATGTTATAAATATTGGTCAAACCTTGGTTTTCTGCAGGTTTTTTAAAGATTTTATTTATTTATTTTTAGAGAGAGGGGAAGGGAGGGAGAAAGAGAGGGAGAGAAACAGCAATGTGTGGTTGCCTCTCACATGGCCCTCACTGGGACCTGGCCTGCAACCCAGGCGTGTGCCCTGACTGGGAATCGAACCGGGACCCTTTGGTTCCCAGCCCGTGCTCAATCCACTGAGCTACACCAGCCAGGGCAAGTTTTCTGCAGGCTTTTAATGAGGTTCTAAACCGTAAGTATCTTGAGTTTTCAATATTGATATTTACTAGACAGTAAACTTTAAAACTACTTAAAGAAAATGCATAGGAGCTTCTGATGAAAAGTTATCATGATTAACATAACTTGAGGCTAAGGAAGTACAAGAAACTAAGAAAAGTATTTGCCACATCTATTGAAAGCACCTTTTTGTTGCAATCATTTTTTAATATATTTCTAATCTCCCTTCATATTTAAAATCTCTAACGGCAGACACCTATCCTACACATTTCTTCCCTTCTTATAACAGTTTCCCAAATGAACACATTAGGTCGGATGCATTAAAAACATACAGGAAGCTTCACAGTCTCCACCATCGCCACCATCATACCACACAAACATGCCACACGTGTGCACATAAAATCTTCAGGGCTGGGACGTGGAAACCATATTTTATTTCAAATAACAGGTAATATAATGTAAGGTAGTACAGGTGACTTTGATATGCAGCCAGATCGCATGTCACCTAAAACCAAACACTGTGTTTTACATGTGGCAGGCACCCAGCACCGAGGGGGAAGTGCCGCCACCACACGCCGGGCATGGCCTCAGATGGAAGAGCTGGTGCACCTGTGCTGCAACCCCAACACTCAACTAAAGCTCCTCAGCCTTACGCAGGAAGAATCGCATAATTTTTCAGTAAAATAAGAGACTGAAGAAAAAAAAATAAACTAGGATTCTAGCTATCTGCTGACCTCTACATTATATAATGTGAAATGACGTTTCTTTGTATTTTACCAACTTAAATGATCAGTATATAATTAGACAATATTCTGACATCAAAGTAGCAAAACAAATATGTCAAATTACTGTGAAAGAATAAAATGAGAAGCTTTACTGAACAAGATATAAGAAAAATAAAACTAATTATTAAAGATACAAAAATTCTGTATCTTTTAACATGGTTTGCTTTATGAAAATCAGCACCAATATAAATACCAAATACCTGAGAAGAGAATACCATATTAACAGGAATCATAACTGATTATATACAATCACTAAGTTTAGAATATATGCACAAAAAATGTTCCTTTCAGTTGTTAATAACATATATCAATAAACTGTTAAGATTTTAAAGTACTTATCAAATAAGATTATTACAAGACAAAGTTAAGATAACCAAAACAAGTACTAGTTAATATCCACCTTCTCTAATGACTGACAAGCACATAAATAACTTGTGATGCGGTTTATTCTGGCCACTGTATGCCAATTTAACACACTGACACAGCTGGAAGGTTCGTCAGAAAATAAAATTACGGCGTGATTATAGAATCAGTGTATCAAGAACTCACCTGCTCTGGGAAGTGGCTTATATAACTCCAAGTACTGCTCCCCATGCAGAAGCTATGTTAGGATAAGCAAAATTTCATTAGCAGACTTTCTTTTTCCACAGGTTCTGCCTACGGATATTGCTAATCAAAAGTGACATTTCACTGTCCACATGCTCACATCACTACTTTCTACTTCTTAATCACATGATTCAGAAATCATCAGTCCCCCAATCTAAAAACTGTCTTTTAGAGCAGAGACCATACCTTTTATTTGTGTTCTTTTTTGACATTCATAAATCCTTACTGACTGATAGACTATTTGCTAAACGAAGCTATATTTTCAGTACTTATCACTGTGCCTAGAACATACTGGGTGTCCAATAAATATCTGCTGAATGAAAATAAACAGGTTCCAGCCAAGATGGAGGCATAGGTAAAAACCCTTTACTTCCTTGCAAAACCAAAAAGAGGTAACAACCAATCTAAAATCGTAAGCAACCAAGAGCACCAGAAAATTAAACTGCATGGAACTCTGACAACCAAGGAATTAAAGAGAAAATCAACCAGAACCACCAGACTGGTAAGGCAGCAGACCTCAGAAAAACCATGGCAGACCGTGGGGGTGGGGCTGGGTGCCCAGTTCCACAGGCTGCAAGGGAGGGGCTGACTTAACGGGAAAACTAAGACTCAGAGCTGACTGTAGGCTAGGACTGGGGTTGCAGTGGTGGGAGATACTCCCAGCCTCACACAAGAGTTGAAAAGTGTGCTAGAGACAAGCAGATGGGTCAAACTGTTCCCTCTGGCCCCTCCCCCACAGGCAGCTCCGAGGGTTGCCCCACCCCCTTACAACATATCAGCTGTGCCAAGACAAAGAAATATGGCCCAAATGAAAGACTCAGACCTAAGTGATGAGTAAATAGCCAACCTATCTGATGGAGAATTTAAAGCCCTGGTAATCAAAATGCTCACAGATCTGATTGAGATGGGTCAAAAAATGAAAAAACAAATGAAGGTTACCCAAAGTGAAATGAAGCAAAATATTCAGGGGCCCAACAGTGACATGAAGGAAATCAGGACTCAAAGCAACATTTGGAACAAAAGAAAGAAATGAGCATCCAACCAGAAGAAAATGAAGAAACAAGAATCCAAAAAAAATGGAGAGAGACTTGAACCTCTGGGACAACTTGAAATGTTCCAATATCCGAATTATAGGGGTGCCAAAAGGAGAAGAACAACAAGAAATTGAAAACTTATTTGAACAAATAATGAAGGAAAACTTCCCCAATCTGGCAAAGGAAATAGACTTCCAGGAAGTCCAGGAAGCCCAGAGAGTCCCAAGGAAGTTGAACCCAAAGAAGAACACACCAAGGCACATCATGAAGTTATCCAAGATTAAAGATAAAGAGAGAATCCTAAAAGAAGCAAGGGAAAGGAGACAGTTACCTACAAAGGGGTGCCCATTATACTATCAGCTGATTTCTCCAAAGAAACCTTACAGGCAAGAAGGTGCTGGAAAGAAGTATTTGAAGTCATGAAAGGCAAGGACCTACATCCAAGATTACTCTATCCAGCAAAGCTTTCACTTAAAATGGAAGGGCAGAGCCCGGCTAGCATAGCTCAGTGGATTGAGCGTGGGCTGGGAACCAAAAGGTCCCGGTTCGATTCCCAGTCAGGGCACATGGCTGGGATGCAGGCCAGGTCTCTGTGAGGGCCATGTGAGAGACAACCATACATTGCTCTTTCTCCCTCCCTTCTCCTCTCTCTAAAAATAAATAAATAAAATCTTAAAAAAAAAAAAAACTTTTAAAATGGAAGGGCAGATAAAAAGTGCTTCCCAGATAAGGTCAAGTTCAAGGAGTTCATCATCACCAAGCCATTATTATATGAAACATTAAAGAGACTTACCTAAGAAAAAGATAAAAAATATGAACAGTAAAATGACAACAAACTCACAACTATCAACAAATGAACCTAAAAGAAAAGAAAAACAACGAAAACAAAAACTAAGCAAACAACCAGAACAGGAACAGAATCAGAGAAATGGAGATCACATGGAGGGATTTCAGTGGGGAGGGGGAAGGGAGGAATAGGGGGAAGGTACAGGGAAGAAGCATAATTAGTAGGCATAAAATAGATGGGGAGAGATAAAAATGGCATAGGAAACAGAGGACTCAAAGAACTTATTTGTACAACCCATGGACATGAACTAAGGGGGTGGGGGAATGCTGGGGGGTTGGGAGGGCAGGGTGGAGGGGGGGAAATCGGAAAAACTGTAATAGCATAATCAATTAAAAAAAGAAAAAAAATTAACAAATTGGCCACACATACGAAATACATACAACTCAACCAAAATACAAACATAAACTTCAAAACTATGTTCAAAATAAAAGCATTTTCGATGTCAACATTTCCTTAGTATAAGACCTTGTATATAATCTATTAAGAGCAGATACTAAGGACCCTGTGCAACTTCACAGCCACTTAACGTCCATGTATCAAAGCAAGATACACAAATGTATGTAGGAAAGCCAAAGGACAGGATAAACAAAACCTGACCCACACATCCAAATGACCACACTCGACTGCCATGGGACGGCTTAATTCCCAATCTTCCTCAGAACCCAGAAGGGAACAAAAAGCGGTGAGAGGCTGGCAGTGATGGGAGGACAAACGAAGGACTGTCTCACTGTATCACATGGCCTGGAAACTCAAGGTTGGGAAGATGGGATTCAAACTCCAAGCCAGCTATTGTTCCCAGCCAGGTACGGAACACCATTTATGAGTTCGAACTCCTGTCAAGGCTGAGGGACAAGTCTGAAATATCTGCTCTGTCCGCTCTTACACTACGCAAACAGAAGAACCGTATGCAGCTCCTACCACGGGAGAGGAACTAAAACAACAAACTGCTTGGCACTCATTTCTCACTTCCCTCCCAACTTCACGAAATACTCTAATAAGTTCTCACAAGTTCAGAGCAGCAAGGGGCTCAGGGACCCCCAGTAAATGGATTCTCCAATCAGTTGCAGAAACTGTCTCACAGCTCTATGAGTCAACAGTTATCACTGGGCTTATAATCTAATCCTTACTCCAAGAAATAAACTAAACCCCGCTTCAAAAGCTTTCTTTTAGTTGTACATCCCTTCCTTCTTCAAACGACGTACTCACTTTGCTTTCCAAATACCATATTCCCCTGATATTCCTCGTAACTCACACCTTACCAGCCATTCCTTCTAAGTCTCTCTTGCCAATTTCTCATCTCTTCAACCACTAACACTGCAGGGACCCTAAACACAGATCTTCTCAACTTACACTCACACATTAGGTGATTTCATCTAGTCTCATGTCTTTAAATATCGCTTAAATGTTACAAACCCAAATTAGACCTTACCCCCAAACCCTAGATTCATATGTTCAACTACCTACTTTATATCTCCACCTGAATGTTTAACAGCCATCTCAAATCTGTCCAAAAACAATTCCTAATTATTCCCACATTAAAATAACTGTACATATCTATTTTATTATATATAGTCATATATAACTACTCTACATATTAAATATGTTGCATATAATTAATTGTAAATAATATAGATATGCATACAGGGTGGGTAAAAGTAGGCTTACAGTTGTGAATACACAAAAGTTTATTCTTGTATTGTTACTTATTATTATATTATCTTCCATACGAACTGTAAACCTACTTTTACCCACCCTGTATCACCCCAAAAACCTTTCATCCAGAAACCTTTATCCTTGACTCTTTTTTCTTTCCCCTGATATTCAGCCTTTCGCTTGAGTTACTATAGTAGGCTACTAACTGGTTTCCTGGCTTCCATGCTTGGCTCCCATATAATCTATCTCCACGCAGTAGCGAAAAAGAGCCTGCGAGTGAACACAGGCAACTCATGGATCACTCCTCAGTTCACAGTGCTACAGAGGTCCCAGTTGTTCATCAGGATATAAACTGAAAACTTACAAGGACTGCAGCCCTCTGCTGCTCACTCTACAGCTATCCTGACCCCCTTGCTGTTCCAAAGACAAGCCAAACACGGCCTCGGGGCCTGTTACACGTGTTCTGTCGCCTCAAATACTCTTCCACCGGATAATTAATTCCCTGGCTAGTTCTTTCACCAACACCATCAGGTAAGGATTATCATGCCCATTTTATAGATAAGAAAACAAGCTTAAAGAAGTTATTTACCCTTGGTCAAACAGTAAGAAAATGGCAGAGAGAGAATTAATAACATTATTCCAGGGTTGTGGGACTAAAAAGGACTGCTTTCTTCTTTTTGTTTGTATTTTGAATTCTCTTCTTATTCTTAAAAAGAAAGTCAAGTGATATGCTAACTTCTTATCCTGAATCAACCATTATAAACTATTTTATTAATACGCACAATCATACAACCACACATAGGATGTGATATTTATCAATAATATTTATTATGCATATACCTTTGCTAAGTTGACTGAAAGTCCAGGAAGCTCTGCTAATTCTCCACCCATTATAGATTTCTGAGCTAAAATAACTCCAAAGGTAGGCAAACAGGAGAAGTCAGGATCTCCCTCATAAATAAATTTCAAATCCTTTGGTTCTTTCATCGACGCTCCCACTCCAAGAGCATACATAATAGCTTCCAGTTCCGTGTAAGCAGAAGAAAATGAAGAAAATTTATGGCCAATAGCTCCACCCTATGGGACAAGTGGAGGAAATTTTTTACTCATCTTGGTCAAATCTTTAAATTTTTAACTTTTCAAAACTATTCATTGCATACATACCCAGTTTTGCTTTTGAAAAAATGTGACTAGAATATCATTTCAGTGAATTTGATGGAGTATTATAATTGTTTCATTGTATTTGATTTTTTAATAGAAATCAATTAGATCATATATGAAAAAAACTTCATTTACAGCTAAGTAATATTTTATCACTTGCTTGTTACTTACAGATAGCATGTCTCATTTTAACTTTCTTGTCTCCTGATTCTGATACTGGATTAACAACTACTAGCTACTCAAAAATAAAAATAAACAAACAAACAAACAAATTTGTTATAAATAGCAATAGTGAATTATCCTATAATACCTATTATATAAAAATTTACTATGAACAGAGGAGCAAAACACTGCTTAATGCTTATAAATTAGACTGCCTCATAATGGTTTTAGTTAAAATGAGATTTTATCTGAAGTTATTTCCCAGGATTGTCCTTTATCTAACTGGATATTGTATTTTTCTATTCAGTGAGGATATACCTAGCAATTCTGTGAAGCATACATTAGGTTATGAGAGAATGACATCCAATTTATAATCACTTTCATTTTAAAGCAGGAGTCACCAAACAATGCCTGAGAATTAAAAATGGTTTTCACATATTTAAAGAGTGGTCAGAAAAAAAAAATCAAGAGTATGTGCAGAAACAGTATGTGGTCCAGAAAGCCTAAAACATTTATTAGCTGGCCCTTTAATGAAGAAGTTTGCAAACCTCAATTCTAAAGTAAAATCACACTTACAAACTGATCATATTCTCAGGGTTAAAATTATATGGTTAATTATATCACTGTCTGTCCTGAGTCACAGAATACCAAAAACTGAATGTATTAAAATTATTTACTTATTATTTATGCACTAAACATTTTTTAAGGATAAATAAAAAGGTGGTAAATTGGCAAATTTCCCGTAAGCTATAACCACTAATGTGTTAGAATTTCTGACACAATGGGAGGCTTTTTACTTGCAGCCATTATGAAATATTTCCAAAATACATTCTATCAATGCTTTCCCGTAAAAAAAAGACTCAGAAGAGAAAAATAGTGACTAAAGTAGGATTATTCGTGATTCTCAAAAAAAAAAAAAAAAAAAAAAAAAGACACTTGTCTAATTATACTGAAGGAGAGAAAGTAAAGGTTACATTTAATATTTTAGTTTTGTGTTCAAATTCTTTAAATATTTGGTACATATATTATGAAAAGGTTTGGGGTCACTTATCTTTCCTATTTAACAGATTAATAGAGCTTGGAAAATAACTTTTCTGTATTAAAGAAAAGATCTTCAGAGAAGGCACAGCTGTAGGCGTTCCCCCCACTTACAAATCCTGCTGTGGCTGTGGATGACGCCGCATGGCTGGTATGATTTGTTGAGACTCTTCCATCTGAAGGTATTTCACTTAGAACTTGAATTATTCTGGAAGCTGATTCTAAAAAAACAACAACAATCATGTGACCAAGAAAATGTGCTAGATCAGCAATTTTCAACCATTTTCATTTCATGGAACCATAAACTATTAAAATTCTGCAGCACACCAAAAAATATATTTTTTGCCGATCTGATAAAAAAATAGGTATAACTGTGAGTCATTCACACTGGACGGCTATTGTGTTGGTTGTTGTCATTTCTTTATTTGACAATCTAAGGGAAAAGAGGTCTGTGCTCCTGACAAATAGTCAGGCACTGCATGTTTTAAAAATTCTTGCAGCATACCGGTTGAAGACTGCTGTGCTAGGCAATTATTTCTATAACATTCAGCAGGCCTGATGCAGACTCTAGACTGGCACTCACGAACTGAATGAATGATGTGAGGTTATTACAGGACAAAATTGTGAAAGACTTTGAAATAGACCACAGATAACTGGTGTTTTTAATGGAAAACAAGACATTTTCCAACATATTCTTCTCAGCTTATGATTATAAGCTGTGAGCAATTTTACAACTCTGTAAAGTGGGAGCCTTGTCCATACACATGCAATTTCTATTTGGTGAAGGGACAACTAACTTCCCTTTTCTCCCCACCAGCCTCCCTTCTCCAGGATGAAATAGTGCCAAGATCTCTGTACAGGTAGTAAATCTAAAGACAGTACTAAAAGTTCTTCCAGAGAAAACCATCCTTATGACCAGTGATTCCAGACAGGTTTCAGAAATTGTTCTGGGGTGATGCCAAAGGCTTTGGGACCTTTCTAACAACCTTAGAGGTATGAGTTTTCTTCTAAACTCGGAGAAAAACTACAACCAAACTACACAATTTGAGATGACTGGGATATCTGCCACTCCTGGGAACACCAGTAGAGAGGCTTCTTCCTTCTAATCCTTCCCTTACCTCCCCATTTAGACTGGTGCCCCAGGGGGGCGAGGGGGGCAGTGGCTATTTAACTGAAAGTCACCTTGACTCAAGCTGAAAGCACTGCACTCAAGAGAGAAACAACCTGAGTTAACTCTTGGCTCAAACACTGAGAAAGCTTGGACAACTTATTTAGTTTTTTCCTGGGATTTAGTTCATTGTCTATAAAATGAGAAGTGGAGTAAGTACATGCTCTAGAAAGTCTCAACTATATTAAAAAGCTGGTATTTTTAACAGCACTTCAAACACTAGACATACTTGTCATTTATAATTACACAATTCATTTAGTTAGCTTCTTCTTTATATTAGTCTAATACTTTTAAGGCAATAAAATGGAACTCTGACATCAGAGGAAAGTCTTTAATATATTTCTTCCTTTTTCCTTTCATTCATTTTCATTGATAGGCAACTGAGACTGATAGACTAAATTTATCTCAAATATCAAAATACAGAATACAGAAAATGCTACCATTAATGATAGAACAATAGTGTTATCATCTGATTGAGAAAAAGCATAATAATATTTTAGTGCATGTATCAGCAGGCAGCAAAGTGTCATTAAGGGGAAAAAAAGAGTCATTTTTTGGATACAGTCTTCTATCAAGCATTAAATATAAAATTACTAAGAGGAAAAAATGAGTTTTCTGTTTATGATGTTTCCCAGAAAGGTCCTTTAAATTTTATATACTATGTGCATACGTGAATTAACTAGAAAAAATAATGTGACTTTTATTGGTTATTTATTCCTGTGGCATATCATAGATGCCTCAATAATTCAAGGTAACAAGCATTTACTAAAAACCCTTTCTATTAGTTCTGCATTATGCTAGCACCAAAAACAAGAGAAGTACATGCAAGATACAGTCTCTGATTCCAAAGGAACTTACTATGCAGTTAAGAAACTGCATAATTATTAATGAAAGCAATTACAATTAGATGCTCAAGTGGAAGAGTTCAGCTAAGAGAGAGATCAATGTAGCCCAGAATATGTTGGGCAGTTTTGTTGAACATCTGGGGCTTAAGTTTTTCTAAAGTACAATACTAATAAAAGGAAGAAGGGTCATTTTAGAAAGACAGAAACAGAACCAAAGACAAAGTGCTAAAACAGCAAAATCTACTCACTAGACAGAAAGAGCTAAGCCTAAATAAAATAGGCTTAAATAAACTTTTTGGGAAATAAAAGAAAAAATCAGGTCAGATAAGGAGCATATGGCTAAATGATGGAAGACTTTGAAACCAGCCATCAGATGAGGAGTAGATGCATTAAACACAAATGGGCCCTGGCTGGTGTAGCTCAGTGGATTGAGTGCGGGTTGGGAACCAAGCGGTCCCGGTTCGATTCCCAGTCAGGGCATATGCCTGGGTTGCGGGCCAGGTCCCCGTGAGGGCCATGTGAGAGGCAACCATACATTGCTGTTTCTCTCCCTCTCTTTCTCCCTCCCTTCCCCTCTCTCTAAAAATAAATTTAAAAAAAGTAAATCTTTAAAAAAAAAAAAAAAAACACAAATGGGTAACTTACCTCATACCACCCCCCAACCATATGTACACCAAAAGAATAGAACAATAAAAAACTGACAGTGGGGCTTTGGGCCACGATGGAGGGATAGGCAGACACACTGTGCCTCCTCTCACAACCAAAAGACGGACAACAACAATTTAAAAACAAAGAACAACCACAACTGACAGAAAATCGAACTTTATGGAAGTACGACAGACAACCAAAGAGTTAAAGACAAGTTCATCCAGATCAGTAAGCGGGATGGAGCCAGGCGGTGGTTTGTGGAGCAGGGCGAGCAACACTACAGCAGGGCAGGGGGACCGCAGCTGGCGAAGCCAGACCCAGCAGGACCGAGGCTGGTGGAGCAGACAGTCCCGAATTTTCGGGCAGATAACCAAGAGAAAAAGCTGGCGAGCAGAGTGGACAACGCAGCCCAGGGCTTCAGCTCGAGGAAGTAAAGCCTCAAACCACAGATTGAAAACACCTGTGGGGGCTGAGGTGGCAGCGGGAGGAACTCCCAGCCTCACAGGGGAGTTGGTTGGAGAGACTCACAGGGTCCTAGAATGTACACAAGCCCACCCACCTGGGAATCAGCACAGAAGGGCCCAATTTGCTTGTGGGTAGTGGGGGAAGTGACTGGAAGCCGGCAGAGAGCAGAGCAAATGGCATTGTTCCCTCTTAGACCCCTTCCCCACAGACAATGTCACAACACAATGACGTGGGTTACCCTGCCCTGGTGAACACCTAAGGCTCTGCCCACTTATATGTAACAGGTGTGCCAAGAAAAAAAAATGGCCCAAGTGAAGAGCAGATCAAAACTCCAGAAAAAATACAACTAAGCCACAAAGAGATAGCCAACCTATCAGATGCACAGTTCAAAACACTGGTAATCAGGATGCTCCCAGAATTGGTTGAATTTGGTCACAAATTAGATGAAAAAAATAAAGGATATGCTAAATGAAACGAAGGGAAATGTGCAGGGAACAAATAGGGATGGGAAGGAAACTGGGATTCAAATCAACAGAGTAGACCACAAGGAAGACAAAAACATTCAACCAGAAAAGAATGAAGAAACAAGAATTCAAACAAATGAGGAGAGGCTTAGGAACATCTTTAAACATCCCAACATACAAGTCATAGAGGTGCCAGAAGGAGAAGAGGAAGACCAAGGGATTGAAAACTTATTTGAACAAATAATGAAAGAGAACTTCCCCAATCTGGCAAATGAAATAGACTTCCAGGAAGTCCAGGAAGCTCAGAGAGTCCCAAAGAAGCTGGACCCAAAGAGGAACACATCAAGACATCGTAATTACATTACCTAAGATTAAAAATAAGGAGAGAATCTTAGAAGCAGCAAGAGAAAAGGAGACAATCACTTACAAAGGAGTTCCCCATAAGACTATCAGCTGATTTCTCAAAAGAGACCTTATAGGCAAGGAGGGGCTGGAAAGAAGTTTACTAAGTCATGAAACGCAAGGATCTACATCCAAGATTACTCTATCCAGCAAAACTTTCATTTAGAATGAAAGGGCAGATAAAGTACTTCCCAGATAAGGTCAAGTTCAAGGAGTTCATCATCACCAAGCCCTTATTATATGAAATATTAAAGGGATTTATATAAGACATGGAGGGATATGAACAGGGGAATGGTAGGGGAAGAGAGTGGGGAAAAGGTGCAGAGAATAAGTAGCATAAACGGTAGGTAGAAAACACACAGGGGAAGGTTAAGAATAGTATAGGAAATGTAGAAGCCAAAGAACTTATGTGTATGACCTATGGACAAGAACTAAAGGGGGGGAAGTGGGGGCAGGTATGCAAGGTAGAGGGGAATAAAGGGGGAAAATGGGACAATTGTAATAGCTTAATCAATAAAATATAAAAGGAAAAAAAACTGACAGTGGTAATGACATACATATCTTAAATTTGAAGAGTTCTAATACATTCTAGATCAGAAAATATACTCTAGATGATTCAACAGTCTAAGTCACCAAAGTTAAAATAGCAATTTCATAAGAGAAGAGATTGCCTCTGGTTCACCAACCAGGACTGGACTAAGTGGGACCCTTTACCTTCAACGCTTTGAGGCTTGCTGGCATTCTCAAAGCCACAGATCTTTGTCCAGTTAGCCTTCACTGCCTCCGGAGTCATTGGCTGATTCCTCTGTCTTACAACCGCTCCAAGGCTCCGCTCCCAGCGTACTGGTTATAAAAACAAAACTAAGATACTAAGCACATAATTTCAGTGAAGACAGAAAGTAAAGTAAAATTCAGAAGAGCCTCTTGCATTTTTTTAACTCTTAAGAAAAAGGAAATTCAGAAAGAGATTCTAACTTCTGAAGAGTTTTATTACATTCCTTAAAATGCATTTTTGCTAAAATAACAAACCCATTAATATATAGTTTTAAAAAATATTTGAAACTGAAGGGACAGAATTATCTGACTTTACCAGACACTACTAAAGCAGAATGAAATGCTGAATCAGAAGATAAATTATATTATCATGTCAAAAAACTGACTTAGTGACCAGAGATCACTCAGAAACTACAAAACAACAGAACAAAGTTTTATTGGATAGCAAACTGAGGACTAGCAGTAAAGACAGATAAAAAATTCCAGATAACCAAATACTATTCAGATAGTCCCAAATAATTCTCCCGTTTCCTCCCTTTGTTCCTTCTTTTCCACAGGAAGTCAACTAAATGGGCCTATTCACAAAAATCATTATTGTTGCTGCCTAAGTTTCATGAGGAGAATTAACACTGGTTCCTTTTTTAAAAGACTGAGGAATAAATAACCAATAGTAACCTATCTAAACATAATGGTCAAGACTTTGATGATTATTAAACTGAAGATTTATCTTGGGTATGACAAAAATGACTGCTTCTAGAGCTTTCTATCGATAAAGTCCCAGACATAGCTTTTATTGTAACAACCGAGCTCCCTTTCTTAAACTGATGTCATAAGACACTTAAAAATACTTGAGCAACATAATTTACTTTAATAACTGCAGAGAACAAATGAAAATATTGATTTACAATACATAGTCTACAATACATTGTAACGATACCCTTCAGTAATGGGAATCTTTTAAATAATGCAATTAATTCTGATACCTCTAGCCAACTAAAATCATAAATTAGGACACTGGAATTTTCAGTTTTTTGAAAATGACTTAAAGCAATTATCCAGTTTGGAGTTCACAAGGTTTAAGGGCTGGGGTAAAAGAGAGCTGAAGCCAAATGAATTTACTATTGGGCTGAAGGGGAATAATTTCCACAGATCAGAAGCAATTTCTGTGGAAGCAATTTCTGCAATTTCATGACAGAATTGGCCATGTGATTCTTCACTGTCTCCTCCTGATGTCTCATGCTCTCAGGAAAAAAACCTAAATGAGAGAACTGAAGAACCTGCCTGCTAGGGCTCTTCCCCTCTTTTCAAAACCAGCCCTCCCTCGCACTGACACCTCTGCGGACACAGTAAAAACAAGCAGGTTGGATGCCAGAGAGGAGGGAAGACAAACATCAATACGGAGACTGTGCTGTCTGAAGGAATAGCCAGTTCTGAATACGAAAGGTCAAACCCTCAATAAGAACTACCAACAGAAAGAAAATAAAACTGATTCTTGAAAATGCCACAGGTCTGTAGGACAACTTTTAGAATAGGTTTGAGTTACATCCAATAGTTAGGCATTTGACAAGGTCTTTTTCCAGCTTTAATTTGATCTGCTTTTTAAAGATACGGAAATAACGTAAGGAAAAAGAGACTTACACTTTCCAATCCATCCTCCTCCAACCTACCAAAAAAGAGGGGAAAGAAGTTATACCATCTAGTGTGACATCATTCGTAAATTTTTTTTTAATTAAAAATACAGGCAGCTATGTTACTAAGAATATTAGGATACTATATGACAACAGAAAAAATAATACAGCTCCACAAAATTCCACTGGCCCTCGTGCCTGCACTGGTCATGTTGTTAGAGTAGAAATACAAAGCAGCATAATGTGGTAAAAAGCATGACTCTGATGTCAGAAGCCAAAGTCTGGTACCACTTATTCCACTGACTAGCTAGCTGGTGTGACCTTGGTCAAATTACCCGATTTCCCTTAATCCAAACTTCTGCTTGGGTAAAATAATGATGCTAGTATACTCTTCATGAGGTAACCATGAAGGCTGAACAATATAAGTAGTAAAACTGCCTAGCACATCACAACCTTGAAATTCATGTCCCTCAAGAAAGACTTAGTGAATAACAAAATTTAAAGCAAAGAAAAATAAAACCAGTATCTAATTTAATGAACTATATATAGTCATTTTAATGAAACATCTTTATATATAAAGGTAAAGCAAATGAACCAATATATTAACTGCCACATAGAACAATAATTTTTTTTTCTAAAGGCCATTCAAAGATACTGTCAGAAGAAAATGTTTGATGTAAAGAAAAATGTTTGTTATAGCTTCAAATACCATACCTACAATGTGCCAGAACTCATCACAAGAATTCCACACACATATGACAAAAGACAATTTATCAACAGACAGTCCATTATCTTAGTGGCTACAGGCTCAAGGGTATGAGACTTTTCAATCACCCTTTAGAGGTATTTCTATTAATATGCCCACACTTTTTATAATAGACCAATCAGCCTTGGTGCTGTCAGATAAATCAGCAGTGGTTTTGATAACAGTCATCTTTTACCATATTTGGGGAGTGAAGCAACAAACTACAAGATCCTTTCAGGTGCTAGACACCACAGCTTCAGCTGAGCCAAAGAATCTGTACCTGACATTCCAGGTATCTATTAGGGCCTTTCAAATAAAGTGGCAATTTACTTTCAAGGTTTACGTCACGATATTATGCATACATATCTTACTATATTTTATCAATCATGCATAGAAAATGTTCCTCACTAAAAATGTTCACAATATAGTAAAACAACCTACAAAATTTCATCTCTGCATGACCCTAACGGTGTATATTTGAGTGCATGTGTGTGTAAAATGCCTATGTGAAATAGACTACTAGCATAAAATGCACATCTAGTAAAAGACCGCGACAGAATACCTAAGAATATTAATAGTAGTTATCTCTAAATAGTAGCAATGAGGATTATTTGGTTATTTTTTTCTTCTGTATACTTTCCTGGATATTTGAAGTTTACTACAAAAAGCGTATATTATTTTTGTTCACAGAATAATAATTATAAAAGATAAAAAGTTTTTTTAAAGAAATTTTCCCCATAAGACTTTTAAAAAACAGGCCAAATTTTGAGCTTGACACTATTAAATTCATTTGTCTGTAAATTTAGAGTTGTAAAGTTCTTTCCACCGCTAATTTTACACAATTCACGTTCAGTGGTTGTGATTAAGAAAGCTGAGGCACATCTCTCTGCTTAAACATGTATAGAGAGTTTTTTATTTACTTATCAGTTTATTTAAATGAATCAGGCTAATATATTATTCACTTCAAACTGAATCAGGTTATTTTGCTACCAAGAAATATTTTTGGATATCATAGTATCTCATACAACGGGTTCGTTGTTATCGCAGAGAATCAAATAAAGGGGTGATGGGGCATAAAATATAACAGTTCATCCTAGAAAGGAAAACAGATCAAACTCAAATGAAAAATCAAAAATTTATAAAGTGGCACAAAGAGATCTATCTAAAAGAACTTTGACTATGGGTCTCACGGACGATGGTAGTATATGTGACTTTTATTGTTACAACAAACAAAAGCTTTGCAACAAGAAAAAAGAGTTTACTTTTAAAGTTAAGATAAATAGTAAGTTGTGTTTACTCATCTATCACACCCAGACTAAATTCTTGCTATACTGATATAAAATTCACAATGAAGGGATCGAGCCCTGACTGGTGTGTGGCTCAGTGGGTTGGGCATCATTCTGCAAACCAAAAAGGTTGCCGTTCTTGAATCCCGATCAGGGCACATGCCTGGGTTATGGACCAGGTGCCAGCTAGGGGCCTGTGAAAGGCAACCGATCACTGTTTCTTTCATACATTGATGTTTCTTTCCCTTTCTTCCTCCCTCCTTTCCCCTCTCTCTAACAATAAATAAATAAAATATTTTTAAAAATAAAATTAAGGAATCAAGCAAAAAGGATAAAGGACTCATGGACATGGACGACAGTGTGGTGCTTGTGGGGGACAGGGATAAGAGGGATAAATGGTAACGAAAAAATACAATAAAAAGTACAATAAAATTAAGGGGTGACCGCTATGTAATATGTACTAGGCTCTATGCTAAGATTTTAAAAGCATAATTTCTAGTTGCCACAACAAATCCCCCCAAAACCCTAAAGCTCAGAGAGGTTAATTTGTACAAAATTCTAGCAAGCTAGCAAGTGCCAGAACAAGAATTCAAACTCTGGCCTAGTTGACTCTAATCCCTAAATCCTTCCACTTTACCACTGAGCTTCTCAAACCAAATGAGACTTTCTATATTTGACTAAACATACCAACCCAGCCACATTCTCATTTGGTGACAATATCATAAATAAAGAACTAAGTAAAGAGAGAATTTATGAAGTTGCAATTATTTTCTCAAAAACGACCTTAGTCAACACTTATTCCTTAATTATAACATAACCATATTTAAAAAATCAATTGACGCAGATTTTTACAAATGTGAGCAACTGAAAAATACCAATTTTTAAATCGTTTTTAATATTCAATTACATAAATAATACTTTCCAGAAGAGAGAAAGGGTAAGAATACCTCAAACAAGCTTCCATTTTCCTCACAACTCTCATGGCAAAGCCAAAGGACAAGAGGAGCCACATAATCTGGCTTCAGAGCTTCCACAAGATCTGGAATAAACAACACCCCCCCCAAAAAAAAGTTTATGAATAAGAATATACACATATTTAAGCAACTGTTTTACTGTTTGAAAATTTCTTACCTATAACATTACAGGCAATTCAGAGACATTTTAAATAAAAAGAACAAAATTGGATGTACATAATTAAATAGTCTAACATTCAAGGCTTTTCAAATAACTTTTTTCATCATACAGCTCTTTCCAGCTTCTAATATTAAATATATCAGACACACCTTTCCAAGGTGGGTACCATACCATTCAGGAGAAGACAAGTTAGATCTGCCTAGGCAAAGACTAGTGAGCAAAGCTATACTCCTGTATAAGGTAAGGAACTTAGGTGCCATTCATTCCTAGAACTATTTTACTCTCCTAGCTATTTAACCAGAAGCTAGAAAACTAAAAATAAAAAATAATATCAACAACAATTGTAATGCCAGTAAGATAATGATGTGAAATGAACCTTGCAACCATTACTGATCAGTAACAAAGTGTAAGAAATATTTTCCCATTGAATCCTTTCTGTGAGCAACTTAATAGAGCAGAAACGTACTCCACAGGGAGCATGAAGGCATGGATTTTAATGCTAGCCCTGCCATGCAGGCAATTCAGGATGATGAGCACATCACTCAACTCCCCGGACACCTGTCTGTCAGTCAGACAGACGGAAAGTAAAATGCCTTCCCTGCTTATACCAAAAGTTGTTCCAAGGTTCAAATGAGATGCAATTTGTTAATAAACTTGATAAACTTTAAAGAATCAAACAACTGCAAACCTTAATTGTTAAATGACAAAATATAATTTTATATTAATATGCTAAAGTAACAAAGATGACATTTACAGTCCCTGTAAATTAAAGAGCAGCTCCAAAATCTTTCTACTTTATAGCCTCTAAAAGCTCTCAAATATGAAAAAAAAACTAATAGTACAATGTTCTATTATAAGCATGAGGAGAAAATCAAAGGGACACTCCAACCATCTCAAATTTCATGATGAAACAAATTCGGAAATGGTTATTTACCGTATTTTGCCGTATATAATGCGCATGTCTTTGGCCCAAAATTTCAGGGAAAAAAATCTTTCATTTTAATTTTTATTTCAATTTATTTATTTATATTTAGAGACAAAACTGATTATCATATTCCAGGGTATTATTTTGCAAATGGATATCATTATTGCTTTCTAGAGTTATATTTTTTAACAAATAAGCATAAATAAAAGAACTAAAAAATTTGGGGAAAAAAGTGTGCATTATACATGGAAAAATATGGTATCTTAGGAGAGGAAAAAATAGAGAAGGAGAGGTTAAGAACAGTATGGGAAATGGAGAGGCCAAAGAACTTATGCGTACGACCCATGGACATGAACTAAAGTGGAGGAATGCTGGTGGGAGGGGGGTACAAGGCAGAGGCAAATAAAGGGGAGAAAATATGGGACAACTGTAACAGCATAATCAATAAAATATATTTTAAAAATTAGTGAACTACAGGTATACGTAATATAAATTAATCTTAGAAACATTGTGTGAAAAAAAGAGTAATTCCTCCTCAAAAATGCAGTACATTATGATTTTATTAATATCAAAATAAGCAAGCCCAACAATAAAGAGTTTTAGCCATGTATTTATTATTCTTAAAATATTTTAATTAATATTTAATATTTTTAAAGGAAAAAGTAGTAAGGAAATGAAAATCAATCATTTTCTTGAAGTGATTACATCTTGGGCAGGAAAGAGGATGTGATAAAGGATGAAAAAGATACATGCAAGTTATTGGTAACACCCCAACTTCAGGGTTGCAGTGACGGCTTGTCTTCAAGATGGCCCCAATGATCCCCAGCTTCTCTCATTTGCCCCTTTCTATAGTCCCCTCCCACAACATACCAGGACTGCTCTCTGTGACCAATATAATAGGACAGAACTGACAGTATATCACTTCTGAAATTAAAAGATACAGCAACTTATATCTTGATTGCTATTTCTCTCTTCCAAATTATTAGTTCTTGGGTAGTCCTATGGAGTAGTCCCAGGGAGAAACCCATGTGATGAGAAACTAACATCTCAAGGAAGGAATGGAGGCCTCCTGGTAACTGTCACATGCGTGTGAGCCTGGAAGTGGACCCTCTGACGCAGACAAGATTTCAAATGACTGGAGTCCTGGCAAACATTTTCATTTAGACCTCATTAGACACTCGGGACCAAAAGTTCCCAGCTATGCCACTGAAGACTCCTGACCCCCCCAAAACTATGTGAGATAATGTTTGTTTTAATTGATTGAGAGAGAGAGACAACTGATTTGCTGTTCCACTTATTACCCATGAAGATTTGTGGGTAATAATACTGAAAAAATCTAAGCTACTTACCTTTAGGCCAGACAGTCTGGGTCATCCGTGATCCAGCAATAGGGGCAATAGTGTTACAATGAATGTTGTATTTCTTGCCTTCAATTGCAAGAGTATTTGAAAGGCCCAGAAGACCCAGCTTTGTAGCACTATAATTTGCCTGGCCAAAGTTGCCATATATTCCTGCAGCTGACGAAATCATGATGATCCTAAAAGGAAAATCAATCCCCCAATATCATCTTATCTGATCTGATAATGTAGCAATTCTATGTCTTTATTTTCTTTTCAGTACTATTACACCTATCGAAAACAACTTTGTATACTGTCATTCGGTTCTTACAGACATGATTCTTATATTTAAAATAATACTAATAACAAAAGTAATCTCTCAAACTTCAAATACAAGATTTAACTGTTTTAAAAGAATCCCTGGTCAGAACCAAATAAAATTAAGTGCAAGAATATACATTTGTTATCTATTGAAAATAATAAATATTTAAAACAAAATAAACTGGCAATATATAAGTTAAAATTTTAGTAATAAATATTAGATAAAACAATTCTGCTTCTTTAGTCCTCACCGCTGTGATCCTCTCTTTTTTGGGATAACATTAAATGCCTCATATTTAAACAATGTCAACTCATATTCTGACCCAATCTGACTCACTCTCTAGTTCTACCACATTCTGAGTCACTCACACAGGCACAACCATGAGAGTCCTACAATTTCCTAAACAGTTTTTAAAGATTGACTCATGTCTCACAAACACCAACTAGCAGGAAACAGCCATTCATCTCTCCCCAGTTGGTCACTGGATGCCCAAAATGATATTTTGGTTAGAGAATAAAGTACAGGTAAGTCCTCAGTGTTTGTGCTACTAAAATATCAGAACAGCAGAAAAAGCCTGAATAGACCAGTAACAGCTGATGAAAGTGAAGCAGTAATCAAAAAACTCCCGGCACACAAAAGCCCTGGGCCAGACAGTTTCACAACAGAATTTCACAAAACATTTAAGGAAAAGCTAACCCCTGTTCTTCACAGACTATTCAAAAAAATCCAAGATGAGGAAAGACTCCCAAACTCTTTTGATGAAGCCAGATAAAGACAAAACAAAGAAAACTTCAGGCCAATGTCACTGATGAACATACATGCTAAAATCCTCAATAAAATATTGACAAACCACATCCAGCAATGCATTAAAAAGATCATACACCATGATCGAGTGGGATACATCCCAGGGATGCAAGGATGGTACATATTTGCAAATCAATAAATGTAATACATCACATAAACAAAAGGAAAGAGAAAAATCACATGATCATATCAAAGATGTTGAAAAAGCATTTGATAAGGTACAGGAGCCATTTATGATTAAAAGACTCAGAAAAGTGGGAATAGAGGGAAAATTCCTCCACATAATAAAGGCCATATACTACAGATCTACAGCCAACATCATACTCAATGGGCAAAAACTAAAAGCTATCCCACTAAGAGCAGGAACAAGACAAGGATGTCCACTTTTACCTCTCTTACTTAAAATACTATTGGAAGTCCTAGCCACAGCAATCAGACAAGAAAAAGAAATAAAAGGCATCCAAATTGGAAAGGACGAAGCAAAACTATCATTGTCAGCAGATGACATGATAATGCATATAAAAAAATCCTATAGACTCTACCAAAAAACTACTCAACATAGTAAGTGAATTTCGCAAAACAGGAGGGTACAAAGCCAATATTCAGAAATCAAAGGCATTTTTGTACACCAACAATGAAATATCAGAAACAGAAATCAGGAAAAAAATCCCATTTAATATGGCAACAAGAAAAATAAAGTACTAGGAATAAACCTAACCAAAAGGGTAAAAGACCTATACTCAGAAAACTAACAACATGGAAGAAAGAAATTAATGAAGATGCAAACAAATGGAAGCATGTACTATATTCATTCACTGAAAGAATTAACATTGTCAAAATGTCCATACTACCCAAAGCAGTTTATAGACTCAAAAATGTTTGTTCTCTGTACAACCATAAACAGCCCAAAATAGCTGCAGCAGTTCTGAAAAAGAAGAATAAAGTAGGAGGGATCACAATACGTAGTATCAAACTGTATTACAAGGCCCCTGTAATCAAAACAGCCTAGTACTGGCATAAGAACAGACACATAGATCAGTGGAACAGAAGAGAGAGCTCAGAAATAAACCCAAGTCTCTACAGTCAATTAATATTTGACAAAGGGGGCAGAAGCATAAAATGGAATAAAAATAGCCTCTTTAACAAATGGAGTTGAGAGATCTGGATAGTTACGTGCAAAAAAAAAAAAAAAAAAAAAAGAAACTCGACCACCAACTTATACCATATACAAAAATAAACTCAAGATGGATAAAAGACTTAAATATAAGTCACGACACCATAAAAGTCCTAGAGGAGAATATAGGCAGGAAAATCTCAGATATTCCACACAGCGATATTTTCACCAATATATCCCCTAGGGCAAGTGACTAAAGGAAAGAATAAACAAATGGGCCTTCATCAAAATAAAAAGCTTCTGCTAAGGTCCCCTCAGCAGGTTTCCTCTCTGTGGCAATGATGAGAACCCAGCAACTTAAAATAAGGCCACTTTGCCCTGGCTGGTGTGGCTCAGTGGATTGGGTGCCGGCTTTTGAACCAAAGGATCATGGGTGGGATTCCCAGTCAGGGCACACACCTGGGTTGTGGGGCAGGTCCCCAGTTAGCACGGCTAAAGAAAACATCAGCAAAATTAAAAAGGAACCAACAGTATGGTGAAATATATTTGCAAATGATATTTCAGACAAGGGTTTGATCTCCAAAATATATAAAGAACTCACACGACTCCACTCCAGAAAGACAAATAATCCAAATAAAAAATGGGCAAAGGACCTGAACAGACATGTCTCCAAGAAGGACATACAGATGGCCCAGAGATATATGAAAGGATGCTTAGCATCACTAGCCATCAAAGACATGCCAATTAAAACCACAATGAGATACCACCTCACACCAGTCAGAATGGCCATCATAAACAAATCAACAAACAACAAGTGCTGGGAAGATTGTGGACAAAAGGGAACCCTAGTGCACTATTGGTGGGAATGCAGATTGGTGCAGCCACTGTAGAAAACAGTATGGAATTTCCTCAGAAAACTAGAAATGAAACTGTCTTTTGACCCGGCAATTCCACTGCTGGGACTATACCCTAAGAACCCTGAAACACCAATTCAAAAAAACCTATGCACCCCAATGTTCATAGCAGTACAATTTACAATAGCCAAATGCTGGAAGCAACCTAAGGGCCCATCAGTAAATGAGTGGATCAAAAAACTGTGCTACATTTACACAATGATATTCTACACAGCAGAAAGAATGAAGGAGCTCCTACCCTTTGTAACAGCATGGATGGAACTGGAGAACATTATGCTAAGTGAAATAAGCCAGGCTGTGAAAGACAAATACCATCTGATCTCACCTTTAACTGGAACCTAATCAACAAAACAAACAAGCAAGTAAAATATAACCAGAGACATTGAAATTAAGAACAAACTGCCCGGCTGGTGTAGCTCGGTGGATTGAGCACGGGCTGGGAACCAGAGGGTCCCAGTTGGATTCCCAGTTGGGGCACATGCCTGGGTTGCGGGCCAGGTCCCCAATGAGGGCCATGTGAGAGGCAACCATACATTGCTCTTTCTCCCTCCCT